>JAJMAG010000075.1:0-82091 GCA_030564905.1 Geotrichum fermentans
GAACTTACCTGACGGAGTTAGCGCGTGGTCTTGTAGAACAATAGTATCGATGAGATGCCAATCACAGAGATAGTATGTGTAGTACTGAACAGCGTAGTGGCACAGGTGTATAACAATAGAGTGAAGAGGAGAAAGGACACTTGTCTCAGACGTAAAAGTTTTAAGAGTCCTGGTGGTGTACCTAACCCAAATCTAACACAATTTGGCCCCCGTTATGGACTTTCCGCCGTTGATTGACGTCTCAAGCTGTGATAGAAGTGCAGATGAAAAAAACATGGCTATGTTTGTCTTATCCAAATATATTCGTCATTGCGCCATTTCTCACTGGAAGCTAAAGTAGAACTTTTCTAGCTTTCGAAGGTATCGTCAAGCTTGCCGTCATTCAAAGGTATATTTTATAAGATTATGTTAATTGTAGCGTATGCATTCTTTGTATTGTTATTCTATTACGTTCTGCTTAGCAATATAAATCTATACGAGAATTGGACTTGGATTTCGAGTCTAACAGTTGTTAAAATGTCTCTTCAGCCAGATCCCCAAGCTCCATAGCAGCCTTTGCCTGTTCAAAGCTAATTCTGCCCCTCTTGAGATCCTCCTCTTTCACGTCAAGTTTGCTCTCAGCAATGACCGTCTCTGGAGGGACGGTTTTGCGCTTAATCTTAAATACATATTTCGTAAGAGCGACAGCGCAGAGGACCGGCTTTCCATCTCGGCCCACTGTTTCAAATCGTGACAACACAAAGAGCCACTTTTGATCCCAACCCAGAATTCGCGATTTGACGTTATACGCCTGTAGTGGCTTGATTTCTTTCTTGAAGACGGTAAGGACACCACCCAATGGTAAGTAAGGATATGACCCGTTCTGTTTCTTGTGGCTATTGAAGAAGTTTTTGAAGGTCTTAAGCATAAGCAATCCCCTGGCATTGTCCAAATCGGAAAAGTACGTGGAGTTGGACTTGTGCATATTGAAATCGCATTCGAAGAGGCTGCAGCGGGTATGGTAGTCTACAGGGTCAAATATGCTTGCAGGGATGTCTTTGGGGTTTGCAAGAATTAAATATTTGAGGACATTGCTGAAGAACTTGAAATGCCAGGCAAAAGGTATCGATTTGGGCGAAAGGGCCACGAGAAGGAGGAGGATCAGTTTTCCAATCATTGGTGATATTGGCACGGGCTGTCTTGAATTCTTGTCACTAAGATCAACTTTCCTGGCCGTGACTGATAGACTCCTAAAGACGTGTTAAAAGTGCTGGGACAAACGCATACGTATATAGTTCTGGCATTTTCAGCCATAGAAATTTTGAACATGGAATTTCTTGTGTTGGATCTAGAGCTCCTGCCGAAAGCCGTTGCAGCCACTGTGTGTCTCGGATTTAAAGAATAATTTTTGCACAAGTGCAAAAGCGAAAGGTGCACCCGTGGGGATGATGATGTGATCACACCTCGGGCACGCAAGTAGCTGGGACATCGTCGAGGAGGAGAAAATAGTTTACACAGTGGGAGATGGCAAAAGTTGTCAAGTTTCTTAGCAAAACAAGATTTCGTATAAAGTAGATTTATGTTAAAACCTAGAATGTCCTTTACACACACGTATCAGTGCAGAAGAAGCAAGTGATAAATCGACTAGTGAGAAATTAAGGTAGAATTAGGAAACGAAAGAAATGTAACTTTCAGGCTCCGATAGTTTGTGACCGATGATGTTTCGTCAGAATTGCGCCTGCTTCAAACTCGTAAATTCTACAAAAAAAACAGAAAAATACGTTTATTAATGGTACAAATGGACTTTTCACACTTCTGTTGAGGAAGTTGTGATTTACCTAGGAAAGTTTTTTCCTTCTCATCAGTAGCTTATAACTATTATAGGGACTCTTACTAAGTAGCCAGTGATGGAAATTAAACATGATAAATTGTACAGAGATTTAAGAATGTTTAAAATCTCTACATAAGCTCTAGGACATGATTAGCAGAGTCGAATTGTTTCCGTCAGTAAAATTGAAACGTCCTGGGTGTTGATTTGGTTGATATGGTAGTTAATTTACTAGCCAAGTCTCTTTATCTACGTTAGCAAAATAAGCATTTACTATCACTTTTAAAACAAGATCGAAATGTAAAATAAAAAATTTTGGTACGGGAGAAATATTGTTTTCATATTGAGCTTCCTCTGCGGGGTTATCTTACAGGATTTCGATATGGCAGCACTATCTTTAATTGGAGAAATTAACAGACTGCCGCCTATCCATGTAAGAAGAACAGTTCAGGTTCAGTTATTTATCTCAGTAAGGCAGTGCAAACTGAGCTACTCCATATATTTGTGCTGCCACTAGCAGGTATTGAAGGTTTGGAAAAAAATCTCATACTGACCTATGACAGCTTACTGATGCGTTATTCACTATCTGAACTGAGGCTATTTGGCTTCTGTTTTTATATTACATACACGTATCTGTCATTTTTACGTTTCTCTGTAACCTTTTTTTTCTGTGTAGCTCTAAGAGAGTTCATTAAAGGACTTCTCAGCTAATGGCAAAGCATCTACTTTTCATAAGACGAGCAAATACTCTTTTTAGATCACTAAATAAGCAAACCATAACAATTAGGATACGAGCGTGGCATTCGTCACTTTATTCTTATACAAAATTTTCTAGTTTAGGCGTGATGGTGATGACGAAGACTTATGTTATCACCGCTAACTGTAAACGGCGATGGTGATGACTGTGTCGTTATACGCATGGTAGGCACGAAGCCAGACTTCTACGGCATCTAAAAAATAAAAAGCGTAGCTAATTAATTTCCTTATTGGCACATATTAAGTGATAAAAGTAAAGGGACATTTGGTGTGCAACTTAGCTCAATCCTTGTATAGTGAAATGATCGTAACTCAAAGGGTTAAAATAAATAAAGAAGGTGTTTTTTCTAAGCCTACTCTTCCATAAAACAACCTGTTCCTGATACTTTCATTAACCCATTGCTCAGCAGGACCAAAAAATAAAGAAATATATAAGCAAGTAAAAATGCGGTACTACTGTAATGAGGCCTAGCGCATTAAATTTAAGCCAAAGTAATCACAATCTATTCTACTCCATTGAGATCACTGACCTGCTGCAAAACCTAGCTTAGAAAAGCAAAAACAAGTACATGAGAGCCCTCCTTCCGTTCACTTACACACTCGAAATCTGCCCTCCCCCTTTGGAACATAAAACTTGCGGAAGTAAGCGCGCTTGTCCATGTAAAATTTCTCTTCTGGGCGCTCAGTACTCCCCTTCTTGATTTCACGCTTGCCGACGTAGATTTTTTCCTCAAGGCTGTGGCCTCAAGGCTGTGGCACGGTGTATCTTTGTTGAGGAGAGAAGCAAGGTTACCCCTATCTCCACCAAGCACAGGAAAAGCTGAAACTAGTGCTGATAGCATTCCAAGCAAAAAGAAGCTGTTGATAGCAACCATTATCTCTTGATGTTGTTTTATTGTTGCTTGAATAAATTTTCAAAGAGAATCCCGTATATATTTGATGATTAACGAATAAAAAGATGCGACGTTCCTTTTATATATGTTAGTTTGTGTGTCAACACCTCATCAATACCACTGTGAACCAAGTTAACATTGGCGGACATTGAGATGTGTTCATCTGCTCTAAAAATTCATTGACCAGTATTTCTTGGACCCCGCTGATGCTGATCTTTGAAGCCGATCAAGGCCCGATTTGGTAGAAGAAATGAATAAATTTAACTCAAATGGAATCCTAAATACTTATGTGCAAGGCTCCATTCAAATGTTTTATATTGAGAGGAACAAAGTACATTGATTTTTTCCCCTTAAATCTTGGGCTTCCAAATGCCTCCAATTTACTACCTTTTGTCGCTTTCTAAATGTTCTTTTCAATACAAATGCAGGAAAATTGTTCTTTAAGTAAAGAGCTCTTTTATTTATTCAAGTTAACTGTGTAGACATACATTATTTCAATATGGACGCGCACAGGTGTACAGATATAATCAAGATCTTTTGCACAACATTTTGAATTTAAAAACAAATCAGATATATGCACCACAGACCCTTGCATGTAATAACTCTGTCTTTATTGGACAAAGGGAAATCTGATTGCTAGATTTTTACCTCAATAACTCAAGGGGATCTATTGCTGTCATCGATGTGGATGCCTTAAAGTTTGTGAAGTGCCCCCAGATTTCTGAGAGTTGCAATGTTACCTAGTGGGCATGCATGTGAGGGTTGATTAATTTTGTATTTTACGGGAATAACTGTTTTTGTAGGATGTACTTAGTTAATCAACTACAGAAATGACAATTTAATATCTTCAATTCTTTACGTACAATTGGCAATGCGAGATCTTTAAGGAATTTACACCGTCTTGACTCTTTTATCAAAAGTAGCGCAAGGGCACCTAATAAGCATACGTGTACTTGTACATACGTAAATGATAGCGTTGGTGTATCAATCATACTGAGACAACGGGTTGACATGATTCAACTCCATTCAAAATGCTAGCCAGAAGAATAACAATTCTAGCCTCTATTTACACATACAGCCAAAGCATCTTGTACGTACATGTACATGTACTAAAAAGGCAAGTTCGATCTCAACTAAATTGAACAAGACGCGAAGTCTGGCCATTATTACACGATTGACCGCAATCATTTAATCGATTAAGTCCGGATCAACAGTATTATTATTTTTGTTATGTGGCAACTATGGTTTCCATGCTCCTTAGAAGTTAGCAGCCAGCTAAGATCCCCGGGAGACCCGAGTTCGTTAGTAGTGCTGATTGTTTAAATGGCCTAGATGGTCAACCCAATTGCTCTTCAGAGTTAGGACACAACCATTATATAATCATTATGATTGATCTGCTCTTTCCGCTGTTGAGAGTTGCACAATTGCCCGGAGGCCTCATTGGCAAAGAGGTCCTACAAGGCACTCGTCTACCGTCTACAAAAATACCAGTAGTTCCATTTTGAGAGTATACTGACAGCTTGACTTGCGAGAGAAAAAAAAAAAAAAAAAAAAGAGAGAGAGAGAGAGAGAGAGAGAGAGAGAGAGAGAGAGAGAGAGATAGAGTTTGAAAGCACTACATCATCAATGTACCACTGGTCACAGAGGAAGGCCTTTTGCCCTATTTTAAAAGCCATATCATCTAAAACAGCAATAGCATCAGTGCCACACTAACTAACACCAATCCAATGGGGAGATTGGCTACCTTTCACATGCGCAGCTGATTTGGTCGTACATTGTTGCCGTTTCGACTGCTGGGAGTTCGAAGACGAGCAAGGAAGAAAATCACGCTAGCTTCACGCGTCCGAAATTCACTCCATGTGAAGTTTCCGGGCTCGATGGAAGTGAGTGATGATCTCTTATATATATATACATGTATTTCATTCCCTTCATCGGGTGTTTACCTTATCGCAACTCTCAGTACCTTTGACCTGTCATGACATGAGTCAACAACTTGTAAGCCATTGCCCAATTAGGAAATAACTTTATGAAAATGCCTAACGGTCGAAACTATGGCAGGTTCTATGGACTGCCACTAAGCCTACCTTGAATTTAATTCGGAAAACTAACACTTTTTTTAATTTTTCCCTTATGTATAAAATGCAACTTCATAGACTTCAAAATAATTTATATATATAGAACAGGTTTTTTCTTTCAAGATCCGCCTTCTATTAAGCAGCCAAACTTGACATGCCAATAGAATCGTTAGATCTCGTCGTTTGCTCACCGGCTCTCATAATTTTGTTACCAGTCGTGTCCGACACTAAGTTGACATCCTTCTTCTCCTGTTGTGCTTGCTTCCATACCTCAACCTCGCATCCACCACGAATGACGCTAACACGCATGGTGGCTAGCAGGTTATGTGCAGCGTTGGAATGATTGTAAACGCCACCGTTGAAGACAGAGGTACCATCCTTGCCAATAGCAGACTTGATGAGAGCCCTGCCACCGGGGTGGGTCTCGATAAAGTCGGAAACATCATGCACAATGCCACTGATGAGTACGAGGCCCTTGGTCTTGGACTGTTCCTTGAATTCATCAAATTCGATGACGGGGAGTTGCTCAATGGGAACACCCCAGTTGAGGCGCGATCTCCATCTGTCGAGACGCTTTTGCTTTTGCTGAACAAGACCCTGCTCAATGGCGTTCTGTGAGAATCGCTGGAGGTCGTAGGCAAAGCCAAGCTTTGACATTGTCCAGATGAAGATCTTGGTGGGGTCGTACTGGTACCACTTAAGAGCATTACGGTAGTCCGAGGGGAACTCGTGGTGGAAGTTGTGGTAGCCCTCTCCAAGAGTGGCAAAGGCAGTCAAAACGTGATCACGAGGGGTGCGACGGTCATCGAAAGGCTGTTCACCAATCCAGTGAGCAAGAGAGTTGACGCAGAAAGTAGACTGGTGGACAACGAAAAGACGAATGACACCAGCGTAGACAAGGCCACCCTTCCAGTCACCCCAGCCAAAACCAGCAACGAGCATAGGAAAGATGAATCCCATGAACAAAAAGATCTGCATGTAGTTGCGATGCTGGAATCTGATAATGGGATCCTCAATCAAGTCCGAGATGTCGGTTCTAGCCTTGAGTTTAGGGTTTTGCTTGAAAATCATCCAACCCATGTGGGAGAAGAAGAATCCACGCTGAGCGTTATAAGGATCCTTGTCAGTGTCGACAAATCTGTGATGGGTTCTGTGGCCGTTGGACCACCACTTGATGGAGCCCTCGCCAGCGCCAGCGCCAAGAGCACCGAGAACGATCTTAAGAGGAATAGTGCCTCTATAAGCTCTGTGGGACCACATACGATGGTATCCGGCAGTGATGCCCAGACCCGTCCAGAAGTAATATGTGAAGGCCCAAACAGCAGTTTTGAGCGAGAGAGGAGTGAAGGGAGTCATGCAAATTCCGATAAAAGGGATAATGGCGACAATGGTTGTGTTGACCCAGTTGATGTGTTGGTGCCAGTTTGCGAGGGTGAAAGGCTGGTCAGAGATGTGAACCTTTGCCTTGCCCTTTTCCTCGTCGCAAGCTTTGCCGTTGTTTCCAGAGAGGAAGCGGGCGCTCAGCTTTTCAGCCTTGGTCGTGGTGTTAGCGCCAGTGGCGATAGCCTGGACTTCATCCAGGTTGACGGTCTCGAATTGCGAAGCCATGTTGAGATGCTTGAACTTGAGTGTGGAGAAAGGGAAAAAAAAGAAGAAAGAGATGAAAGGAGAGTGGGTAATTATTATATATGTTCCTCGATAAGATACATGGGCCGATGAAGAGATGAAAATTTGTGTTCCATTTTGCCGTTGGCGATTACATGTTGGAGATTGTTGGCTCGGAGAGTGTTGGGAATATCGCCAGTACAAGGGCCTGCACAGCGCGAGTTACTATGGGAGCTGCAGGTTCTAGAGGGACAAGCACTGCGCCCGTACCACACCAGTACCCATCCTGTACCCACTGAGCGTGCGCCATTTCTCGCAGTGAAAAACTTGTTGGGAACAGGGCTAGGGCAGCACTTCCGCTTGCGTCCGAGCCCGCCCCCCGTGGCAAAAGAAACGTTAGTGGCGAACGGTCGACGCTCGCAGCTGAAGGACCCAGAACTCAACATTCGAGCTACTCAAGACTATGTAGTATACTGTGGTAGCGCTCAAGTGCTGTTATCAATTGATAGCAGCATCCCGCACTCGCACCGGCCGGAAAACGGGTTTGATACCGCGGACCTTTTCTACATTGCGCCGGGTACCGCGAGGAGGTCTCCAAGAACTCTGATATCATCAGTGCCACCTTATAAATTTTTACGAGTCTATACGAGTCTGAGTACCCGAGCGCTAGTTTTGGCACCGCTCGACGGTGCTCGAACGGCTGAACATGCTCCGAGTTTGCCCTCAATCGCGTGTCGCCATTTGTTTGACTCGGCTTCCCATTGGCCAATGGTTCCGACGCGTTGAACCTTCGATCCCTCGACACCTTCGACATAATATTTCTACCTCCTTCTAGTACATGCTACATCTATATACAATAGTGTACGATACTATGTGTAGGTTCAAACCATGAAGGTAGGACTTTGCTGAGACGCCAATTGAGTTCACACGCGCAAACAAGCCTAACGGCATCTGGACGTCTGGCAACTTCAACTTGAGCTCAACAAATCATTGCGTCCCGAGTCAGTCCAAGCTAGTACTATCTGACCCTCGCTACTATATCTGACGGAAAATTAGAAATGCCTTAGCTGGTACTATACGCCAACAGTACTATGTCGAAGTGGGCTCATCCAGCGAATAATTCATGCTGTCCAGCCGCGTACGGAAAAATGATATGATTTCCAGTACCATCGAACCTAAGCTGTACATGGAAGTATCGTATACACCTCAGCTCATGGCAACGTTAACATTGCAACCACAACTCCTCCTCACTCAACACTAACGCCCCCATCTCTTCATGTAAATTTGTAGTTATTGTAATAAGCAGTATGTTGAACCTATGGCGCTACACGGTCCACCTTCACTCAATGACAATCAAGTCGTCATCATCCCGTCGCCATCCACACTCCAACTCCCCCACAATCCGCTCCCACTCAACGCCCAGCATATTCTCCATATCCTTCTGCTTCACGCCCTGACCCCCGCGCCGCAGGTGCGAAAGGGCCTCTCTCGCAATCACCCCTTCCCCCAACCTCATCACACCGCGCCACCCACAGTCCGCTTCTTCTTCGTACAACCGCCGCCACTGCAGGAAGTCGTGATCCACCAACACCCGCACAATATCCCACAAGCGCCCAATGCCCTCCATCGCCATCGACGAGTATGTATTAAGAGCGTCAAAGGCCTCTACAATCGACCCTCCTACCTCCGTACCAAAATGCGTTAAATGTAGAACGTGCACGCAAAGAATACTGGTAAATTGAGCCGTGGATAAAAGGTCCTCAGGATAGAAATTGGTCAAAATGTATTGCACGCTGGGAACATACGTAGTGTGGCAGCTTTCCAGAGCGCCAGCTTGCACCGAGTAAACAAACACTTGCAAGGATAGCTCGTCCTCAAGCGACTCTGCTGCAATTGCGTCGCGAAGCTGCTTCAGTGCCGCCTCAATTGGTCTGAATCCTAGCCTGACCAACCCTCTGGTGCTGCTGATGCTGCTGCTATTTGTATGCCATCGCTTTTCCCACATCGAAAGCACCGTCTGGCTCGCTGTGATGGACTTGGCGTAATTCAGCTCCTGCCGGCTTTTTGTCGTTGCACAGTAGTCAAGAAATTGCAGCTGAACACTCTCAAAGAGGTTGTGACGCGATTCTGACGATTTGCAGAGATCTAACAGAGTAGCATGTGCAGCTGGAGCTGCAGCTGCCATAGTCTCCTTCCTTTCTACTTCAGCTACCCTGTGATCAGCATACTCTTGCCTCCTTGGAAGTTGCGGTAAACGATTATGGGCACTGGCGCGCGAGCTCACTGGGCGAATCGCTGACGATGGTCGCGGTGCAGGCTGCTGTCTTTCATACCAGACTTGTTCAGGTTGCACAGCTATAGGACTGGAAATCACTGGCCTCGTCGCAGGCTGTGTTCGCAGCTCTTCTGGGGCCGCATCCAATGCACGGGCGATCGACGGTTGTTTCCGGATCGCGTTTTTCCAGCCGGAGCGCCATGACGACTTGGCCTTGACCACCACGGGAGCCGACGCTTTTGGCGTGGGAGTGGTAGACACTTGTTGCTTGTGCCTTTGGTGGTCCAAAGTGCTTTCATGTGTATGATGAGTGTGGTTCGCCTTGCTTCGGACATTTACTGTATGCGCAGGGTGGGCCAGCATACTTGACGACGTTTGCCTTTGGATATTGCTTTTCACCTTCGGCAGCGTCTCTGCTGACTTGACACTTTTTCTCGCACTCCCCGCATTACCTATGTGATGCCCGCGCGCTTGGTACAGAGTCGTTTTGTTGTAGTTGTGGGATAAACTACCCAGCACATTATTTTGGCTTGGGTATGATGCTAAGCGATGAACTGCCTGATCTCCTTCTATCGATGCTGATGGCTGCGCGACAACCGTTTGTCGCGACATGTGGTGGTTTAGAATCTTCTTCGTGTCGTACGCTGGGGCCTGTCCCGTCACCGTGGCTTGGCCCACCGGCTGGTAACAATTGTATGCGTAACGGTCAGGTCTTATAAAAGCATGCTGAGAAGCCAGAGGCTGACTGTTATATTCAAGAGAAAGTTCGCCAAATGACTCTGACAGATAGGAGGAGCCGAACGAGGCGACGGAGGATGCAGAGGATATGGAGCGAAATGAAAGACTGCTGTTGGTGCTGACCTGCGTGGAGTCAAGCGTGTTGTCCATTTTAATATAATCGTGCGTTCTACGCTATTAATCAATCGTTTGGCGGATTGTGAATCTATAAAGATATGCGTAAAGGTCAAATATAATAATAACAAAATAGTTCAAACCGAAGGTTCTAGGGCACGCGGGGGTTTATATAGTCTATTGGCGTTGAGAAATTATATCTTTATTGTATCTCAAGTAGATACTTGAAGATCAATTTGATGCACCTTGAAATACAAGTCCTCAAGGTATATCGATCACCCAAATTTATTTCAATATCGCCTTCTGTGTGGCCTTGCTTTGCATAGGCTGTAAGCGCTTGGAGCCAGACGCATGCGGGACGTCTCTTAGGGTCAGGCCCCTTTTTCACGCGGCCTTGTCCGCCTAACATATGTGGACTCAATATTGATAATAGGAACAACATAGAAGTAGAAGACAAAACACTCATTGAGAGTAACTTCGATTGATCTTTTTATTGACCCTAGAGCATCTGGACTAAGGTCTTAGCTCGAGATCTCTCGGTCGGTTCAGTATACAATGATGACATTAGTAGCTATAATGCAGGATATGGCTTCTCCCGATCGAGGAGGCCCGAGATCTCCATTGGCCTGAATACTCAACATTGAAGCATATATATTATTATATTATCATCCTTGTTATACGCCGACTAAAATTATATTCACAGACCTTTTTTAGTAGTCAGCCAAGATCTCCAAGGGATCGGAGTTTGTTTGTGGCGCTGATCGTCTAACTGGTTTAGATGCCATTTCTGCTTGAATTGGGTTTTCAGAGAGCCATTTAATAGAGTTCGACCCTCGTTATTTGCAGCTGCTCCTCTTCTCCACTCAGGCCGCAATATGTTCTCCATTCTTGTGCGTCTCTGTCAGCTTCTGGGTCCATAAGACGCAAGTGCCCTGTCTGAATATTGCTCATATTCCTTGATATCGATTCGATCGCCATCATGATAATACTATATATACTGCTGCGTGCCTGTGGGGTGCTTATATGGGCTCAATGATCGTCAGTTAATGAGTTGATCAATTCCAAATACTGATTGAATGGCAGTTGGGAATTTCAGCCTTTGAAAGTGCACAGAATTGCCTTCTCTCTCGCAACTCATTAGTTACATTGCATCTGGCATTCCACGCTACTTTTTGACGAAGTGCCGGGCCGTTGCCAAAAAGCGGCAAAATTTCCACACTCATCCATCGAGGCACGGAGGAGAAGCGAGTTTTCTACTTCACACATACGTCAAAAACCATTAGCTCGATATTTTTTTTCAGCTGTCTATTTAAATTTTCTCGTTCTTGATTTTTCATACGGCATGCACCCTTGTCGAACAACGGAAACGCTCTGATGTCTGCTTGAAGAAATTTTTGCCTTGGAAATGGGTTGTTTTTTTCGCCTTAAGCTACACAACATGTGCACGCTTCCTGGCCCATATTAATATAGACGTTTGAACGTGCATTTAAGAGTTGTACTCACCATCCTTAAGCAGTTCGTAATCATTTGAAGCTACTGTACGAGCCAAGCCGTTTATAGATTCTGTACCGAACTGCAGTAATTGCGTTCCACGAGCAGCTGAATCTATACCTGAAGATCCTGCTTCCTCAAGGGGCGCGTCCTTCATCAGCCAGCGACGTATGGAATCATGCTAAAGCCCACAGCATGGCGCAACAAAGTTCAGCATATTGCGGCGATACAGCGAAGTTGATGCTGATACATCAGGGCCATTTCCTTTTGTGGACCCTTGCTACTTTTAATATTGGTATTCCGTATGCGGTTGTCATGTAAACTCCACAAAAAATATTAGAGTGGATTGAATTTAATCCTGACAGACACTCCACAAATGTCTCGCGATGTCTGTATGAGGTGAGATATTACTACATGTACCTTGAGTAACTTTGAAACCCCTGTGCACGCACGTTGAATTGAAAAACTCAAAGTTACTGTGCGTGAACCCTTGCTTCGCCTATGTAAGCTTAGATCTAATAGCTTTTTAGGAACCTCTTTCTATTAGAGCTCAAAAAGGGCTTCATGCTAGTTGAACTTCCACATGTAAATTTTTATCAATCCACGTACTGCCAGTCCTATGTTAAACCTTTATGAAAAATGTCAAATATTTTTGTGAATCCTAAGAATAAAAATTGTTTTTATATAACTTGCGAGTGACTTTTTCATCTTTCATGTATTCTCTGCTAGTTTCCTCATATCGGAAGATTGAAATATTACCAAATGATCACATAAGCCATCCATTTCGCTAGACCGTTGATTCCTAAGCTTCGCGAAACCTTGCTTCGATCTCTGTGTTTCTTTTCCGGATCTGTATCCTTTTGAACGCTTGTATCCGGGGTCTTTTCTACAAGTTCTCATAGTTATTTCTTCTAAATTTCCATTTTTACTCTGCATTTCTAGCGTTGTACTTTGTTCAAATCACGTTGATGCAGCATTTCTAGTCGATATCACCAACTAGTTTTGCGCAGGAACCTTGAGAAGGCCCAAGCGAAACTTATTACTCTGCATTGTAACTCGAGAGAGAGATAGGAGATAACCTTCCATGCCATGTCGACCTTTCGAGCTTTACGGTCCGTCAGAATTACACAGCACAAGCGATGCTTCTGCATTCGACTTTGATTTCTCAGTCGCGTACGTAAAAGAGAGCGATAGCGATGGAAAAGGCGGAGGTCAAGACAAAGAACACTCTTCTATCCCTCCCCATTATTTGAAAATGATGCATAAACATTGCCAGCGATAATGGTAGCAAATCAGGATTGAACAGTAATAGTTCCAACCTGTTGTTTTGCCGACGACAATATAAAGGGCTCTTCTCATGAAGGCAACGCTCTATAAGTGCCTCGCATAGCGAAGAACTTCCAAACTTACACACGTTACTGTACCCTGAACCTGTACTGTAAGAACACGGTTCTTCAGCCTTACCATCCAACGCTTTAAGCTCTAGTATCAGCAGTGTCAATTCCAACACAGCTGATGGCACAGCTTCGCAACTGTATCGAATACTTCCACTGAAAGCCCTACTGTAAGTACTGTGTAACAGTGTAATAATTACTTACAGCATCCCAACCCTACCTCCGCCGACAACTAAAGGGACTTTTTTTTCTCCTCATAACAGAAATGCCAAAATGACGGAAGCTATAGATCCACCCAATTTTTTCTGCCTCTTTTGGCGAGGCCACACCCCCTGCGCTCCCTAATCTCCAAGTCCCAGACACACAGCAATTGGGTCTTTTGGGCTTTTTGGGCAGTAATTGGGGCCCCCACCGCCAAAAGAACGCGAACGCTACGCTCGTGCCTCCCTGCCGGTACCGTTAGAAAACACAGCGATTCTGCGTTAAACGGGGGCGCCTCTGGCAGTTCCGGCCAGCAGGGAAATTTGCACAATGCAACGACAGCGCTCAATCTCTCAGCTCAGCAACTGATTGGAATCGGCCGCCCGTATTGGGTACCTTTTCAATGCACGCTCTGTTGCAGGTAATTTCGACCACGACAACAATTTCGAAAATATTTTGAACAAATTTCATCATCTCTCTCTCTCTCCCTTCTTCCTTCTTTCTCATTCTTTGACGCTGATCTCGGAATCTTCTACCCCTGCCAATGACCTCACCGCTACCATGACCGAATCAAATCAAAGTTCTATCTTGCCTCAGCCTAGGAAAAAAAGCGGCGTTCTCTCAATGGCCGCCCGGTTCGAGCAACAGGATCCAGCCCCAGCACCATCGGCGAGCTCTTACAAAGGGAGGACCCGCAAATCTTCAATATCGAATGCTTTCGCATCTATCACACAAAAAATTCGAAATCCGCCTTTAGGAGAACATGACGACTCTTCCCTCCCATCTACGAATTCTAGCTCAACTTCTCCTGTTACTAGGCGTCTTATTATACCGAAATCATTTGCTGGCGATTCCACTTCTAACACGACAAAATCCCCCTTTGGAGAATCAATTACTTTGCGAAAGACTAGTGCAACATCTCCATGGCCCAAGTCCAAGATCGCCGAGCAGTCTTCCGTACCCATTATCCCTGATTCCGACATTGTTGAATCAGAGCTTGCAACACCCACAAAAACCTCACACGATACCATTACGGATTCTCCTGGACCTTCTGAGATTAATGTAGTAGATACTTTATCGATAGAGATTATGAAGGACTCTGCTGATGAAGCCAATAAAGAAGCTTTGGAAAAGAGTCCTGAGCCGCAGAATACGCCGTTAAGATCCGAAAGCTCAGATATCACACTGACTGATCTTTCTTCTCGACCTGAAGATCAAACTCAACCTACCTCTGAACCAAATGTCCTGTCACCCTCAGATTTGTCTGTCAGTATTTCAGCCGCACCATCCCTTGAAAAATTAGATGATCCCACAGATTTTTCAGTACAAGATAGGCATGAAGCTCAAGGCTTTGAAAACAATTTGCTTTCCACGACCCCTAAATCTCCCGGTGAGATCGCTGATGCTTCTATTACATCAAAAGAATTACGTGGTGCCACACAATGTAAGCAACCTGACAGATGTAAATCTTCAAATACTAACTCTCCTATAGCCCCTTCTGAGATTTTAGATAATCTTGAATTTAATGACGAGGATGCAGAGCATTCTACTCTACATGAGGCTGTTTCTGAAACGCATCACGCTAACGACAATTTGGAGCGACCGGCTGAAAATACCCTAGAAACAGTTACAATGTCTGATACAGTGTCTCAAACTATTCCTCGATCACCATCAGATATCATTTTGTCCGATGAAAATGTGTCTGACGATGAGCTAGATTCTATATCAGAGTCTCGCGAGTCTGCCTGCCCAATACATGCATCTCCCTCCGCTAACCTATCTGAGTCTCTCAATGAACCTATTAATGAGCCTGAACTGGATTCTGCAGAAGATAATATTGAGTCTGATGAGGATAACTTTGATTCAAACGAAGGCACAACTGATTCAGAGTTAGACGTTATTGAGAGCGACGGAGGCGAGGATGATAATGCAGATGACTTTGCTGACGCTTTAACAGGATCAAGGATTGCCAGTACTAACCAAAACACTTTTGACACTTCACTTACCAATTCTGAACAAGTGGACGAGGCCGTTTTGAGACCTATTGAAGCAAGCCCGGAAGTGCTACAGCAAAACCATATAAACTCACCAATTCTCACTTCTACAACTTCAGATTCACCGGGATTGAGATCGTCCTCCGCTAATAATCTGACTTCTGATGCACTTTCCTCAAGTGAGTCTGTTGCCATTGAGCAGTTTGGATCCTCTACGGATGGCCACACCTCAGGGTATTTGACTGACTCTCCACCCGACTCTTCGCGCGCCATTACCGAGGCACTAGAATCAGACTCTCCAGCTTTTCACAACACGGATCCCCACTTGCTACCTGCTCTTGCGTTGAATACCCCCTCTACGCTAAGCGATATACATACGGAAACCAACTTTTTCGAGACTGAAAGTGTTACTTCGGAGGAAGTCTTTGAGGATGCCGAGCTTGCTCCCGTCACGTCTTTGAATCATATGGAGTCCGAACAAATGGAATCTTTATCTCGCCCTCTAGACATGGAGATGACAAAGGAAAACAACTCCGAACTAGATGTACTTTCCAAAGAAGGTGATAATATGCCACTTTCAAATGACTCTCCCCTTTCCGAAGAAGTTGTTGAAAACGAGGTCGAGGCCCCTGTAGTCTCTCATGAGGTGCTGCCTTCCGCATCTGATGATAGTGACGCTGGTCATGCATTTAAAGCGCCCATTGATTCAACTACAACCGCTACAACTCCCAGGCATTTTGGTGATGCTTTCACTACTGTTAGTGTGACCGCGTCTTCTTTTGGAATCGCCTCCGCTGCCTCGAGTGAACAAACAATTGCGTCTCCTGTAGATTCTGTTGTAAGGTCCATGCCCTCGGTACCTGTTCTTCAGTTGACAACAACTGATATGGAGTCTTCATTTTTGGCCGCATCACCAGCCTACTCAGAAAGCTCAGAGTCTCAAATTGAATCAGACAAGGAAGGAACTGAAAACGCTGCTCCACAGTCTATTTTTGAATCTTCTCATAGATCTCCATCAGCGGCGATGTGGTCGCCTGAGCCGCCTTCTACAGTTGAATCTGATATTGAACAGCCATGGTCCCCTAATGATGGCCTGCGCTACCCGCACAAATCGCCAGAAGATATTTCAGCTAGTTCAAGGGCACTAAATTCTATTGTGAATTCACAGCCCTCTGATGAGTTCAATACGCGAGAAATTACAGACACTTCCGAAGTTGCACCCTCTACACTTGAAAAGGCAGCTACATTTGCACCTGAGTTCGCTCAACGGTCTCCATCGGCAGCCATGTGGTCACCCGAGCCACCTTCTACCGTTGGATCTGAGATTGAACAGCCCTGGTCTCCTAATGATGGCCCGCGCTATTCACATGAATCACCAGAAGGCATTGCAGCTAGTTCTATGGCGCTCCACAGTGCTGTTAATTCCCTGCCCAGGCAGGCAAGTCCAGATACTGCTGAAACTAAGCGTGAACTAAGCTTTGAAGGATCTGAGCGGCCAGCTCTAGCTGGTGCTGCGGTACTTACGTCCGACAGTGCTCACCGATCACCTTCAGCAGCAATGTGGTCGCCAGAACCGCCTTCCACCGTTGAATCTGAGATTGAACAGCCCTGGTCTCCTAACGATGGTCCACACTATCCACATGAATCACCAGAGAGCGTCGCAGTCAGTTCAAAAGCACTAAATTCTATTGTGCATTCACAACCATCTGATGAGGTCAATACGCTAGAAATGTCAGATACTTCCGAAGTTGCACCTTCTACACTTGAAAAGGCAGCTACATTTGCACCTGAGTTCGCTCAACGGTCGCCATCAGCAGCCATGTGGTCACCCGAGCCTCCTTCCACCGTTGGATCTGAAATTGAACAGCCCTGGTCTCCTAATGATGGTCCACGCTATCCACATGAATCGCCAGAAAGCGGTGCAGCTAGTAGCGCACTAAATTCGATTGTAAGTGCGCGAGGGTTTTCAGAATCTCCTGAAATTGCGTCTTCTGCACTTGAAAACGTTGTCACGTTTGCACCTGAGTTCGCACACCGATCGCCGTCTGCAGCCATGTGGTCACCGGAGCCGCCTTCTACCGCTGACTCCGAGATTGAACAGCCATGGTCTCCTAATGATGGTCCGCGCTACCCGCACGACTCGCCAGAAGATACTTCAGCTAGTTCAAGAGCACTGAATTCTATTGTGAATTCACAGCCCTCTGATGAGGTTAATACGCGAGAAATGCCAGCTCCTTCCGAAGTTGAACCCTCTGCACTTGAAAAGGCTGCAACATTTGCACCCGAGTTCGCTCAACGGTCGCCATCGGCAGCTATGTGGTCACCCGAGCCGCCTTCCACCGTGGGATCTGATGTTGATCAGCCCTGGTCTCCTAATGATGGTCCTCGTTATCCACATGAATCACCTGAAGGCCTCGCAGCTAGCTCTATGGCGCTACGCACTGCTGTTAACTCCGTGCCAAGACAGACAAGCCTAGATCCTGCTGAAACGAAGCGTGAACTAAGCTTTGAAGGATCTGGGCGGCCAGCTCTAGCTGGCGCCGCAGTACTAATGTCCGAAAGTGCTCACCGATCACCATCAGCAGCTATGTGGTCGCCCGAGCCTCCTTCCACCGTCGGATCTGAGATTGAACAGCCCTGGTCTCCTAGTGATGGTCCACATTATCCACATGAATCGCCAGAGAGCGTTGCGGTCAGTTCAAAAGCACTACATTCTATTGTGCATTCACAACCATCTGATGAGGTCAATATGCGAGAAATGTCGGATTCTCCTGAAGCCATTCCTTCTGCCCTTGCAAATGCTGCTTCATTTGCACCAGAGTTCTCTTACCGATCACCTTCAGCAGCCATGTGGTCGCCCGAGTCACCTTCTACCGTTGAATCTGAAATTGAGCAACCCTGGTCTCCTAATGATGGCCCACAATACCCCCATGTTTCCCCTAGGGTCACCCAAGCGAGTTCAAGAGAGTTGAATGCTGCTATGAATCTATCTCCTGAATCTGCAGGTAAATTAAGCGAGCCCCATGCCGAACCCGTGCACACTGTTATTAACGTCGCAAGAACTGGAAGTACCTCATCACCATCATCTGAAGCTATCCTACAGGAATCTGCGACTCCTGAGTATCAATTGGATAGTGAGAACTTTGAGTCCACGGTAAATGCTTTGCAGTCATCAGAGGCTATTCACCAATCTGAGAATTTTGCTGAAGCAGCTGCAGACCAACATACTGCTACTTTACATGAGTTGAATCATCACAATTCTGATACTAAGCATTTCACTTCCTCTTCTATTGAGCAACTTGGTAACGAATTTGAGTTCAATGAGGCGCAAGATCCTTCCAACGCTTCTGCCGGAATACTTAATGGTGATTCTTCTTTGACTGGGGAATTATCAGAATCTGAATCCTCAGATAATGAGGACGATTTCGAAGAAGCACACTCTGCTCTTGCCTCTTCCGTATCTTTGGTGTCCGGCGTGCCTGAAACTTCTGAACATTTAGGTGGCCTTAATGCTTCTTCAGATGAATCTGATGGCGAATTTGAAGAAGCTGTTCAACATGAAGTTGTTGCTTCTCCTACCCTTCAGCTGAACGGGGAAGCTGTTCTTAAGTCTTCCACAAATTCAGAGGAATCGGAGGAATCCGACGCAGAGCATGAAAGTGCGCCCAATTCGCCTAAGCGCGACTTACATATTATCACTGCACATCAACGCTCAATTCCTGATGACGACAATACACCGGATATAGCCACTGAAACTGTGGCCAATATAATGGAGTTTGACGAGTTTCATGAGTCTGAGCCTGAGTCTGAGCCTGAAAATAAGGTTGAAGCGTTTGAAATTACTCCTCGGGTTCCGCTCCCTGAAACTGCTACTGCAACGGGCGAGATTTCTGAATCTGTTATTGCTTCTATTGGTTTGCCATCTCAGATAACTCCATCTGCTGAGCGACTCGAAATTTCTGATGGCAGCACTATTGTGTCGGAACCCCATCATGAAGATATTTTCGAGCATAACTCGTCTGACTCTTCTGCTGTACCAATTCGCCAATCATCCTTATCATCACCTTCTCGACTCGTCAATGCATCAGTCACAACACCTGGATTCGCACATAGATCACCTTCTGCCGCAATGTGGACTCCTGCGGCTCCTTCTTCAGCTGAATCTGAAATTGAACAGCCCTGGTCTCCGGCTGATAACCCTCCCCTCATGGCCACTATTCCTGGAGCTCCACCCGTATCTTCTTTTGCTTTGGCAAAGGCTATTGAAGTGCCTGAACCCACCTCTTCCACAGTGACTTTGAATTCTGAGCTTCATTCACCAGTTTTTCCATCTGGCTCTTCTCCTTCACCTAAGGTGAACGAGGTTGATTTTGATTCAAATTCCAATTTTGATTCTGAGTCTGACTCCGAAGAACTTTTTGACGATGGTGCTGCCTTTGACCATGTACCTGTGTCTCGTATTATGCAAGAGTCTTCTGAATTATCTAAATCATTATCACCCGAGCTACCATCTGCCACTGAAGATCACCAGTTTTCTCCTCTTGCCATTTCTCATGAATCTCCTTCAGCTACTCAATTGACAGCCGAGGCTCCTTCCTCTGGTGAGTCATCTCCATCATTTTCGGAGCAGTTGGATGCCGCTCGCGAGGGTGAATCGCCAGAATCTGCGCAGAACTTTGAGGGCTTTGTACTGCCTTCTATTAAGCAATTTCCTTTGCCTGAGTCCAATGCACAGTTGATCAGCTCAACCGATTTTACGCAGTCTCTCCTTCCCGCAGCTTCGTTTTCGAACGAAATTACTCAACCGGTTTCGTCTTTTGACTCCTTTCCTGATCCCAATACTTCTGTTTCTATGGAGCAATATCATATTCCTGAAGTAAGATCCAGGTCACCTGGCAATGAAATTTCCGCGGCGGATTCTGACAATAGTGTCGCCAAACACTCTACTCTTAACTTTTCAGCTGTACCATCCCATTTCCCTAGTGATTCAGATTCTTCTGGAGAATCTTCTGTTTCAAATTCTCCTGTTGCGGAATCAGAGTCGTTTACATTTGTTGATACATCAGAATCTGCTATTGTCGCATCTTCAACCGAGACGTCATCTGATTCTCCTAACGAATCTGCTTCGTCCACTGCTTATGCAGTATCCACTACTAATGATATCCTCAGCCCCCCGTTAGCACCCAGTCATTTTGCAAAAGAAGACTCGCTTGAAAGTACTTCGGTCTCTCGTTCCGTTGTTCGCACTGATATTTCAACCGATTCGTTTGAGTTTGATGATGCTCCTCCGTCAAGTATTGGCCTACATGGCACGTCTTCTGGCACGTCTGTATCATCGCCTGTGTCTAATTTCGCATCTTCCGCAGGATCCCCTTCTACCGCCGAAGGATCGTTTGAGTTTATCACTACTTCTGATACAGCTATCTCTCAGTCGACCCATGTTGATGGCCTGCACGCTTCTTCCGATATCGTGGAAAATGAAGTTGATATTTCTCTTCACGTAGATCCTTTGCTTGACCCGCGTCAGCTTGATATTACTGATACTCCGAAAGCTCCTGTCAAGGAGAATACTGAATCAACTCCTTCTTCCGTTGCGACCTTAGATTCCCAAAAGAAAATATTAACGTCTCCATCTGTCGCCATTATGCCTCCACATGCCTCTGTACCTATGTCGACTACCGCCGAGCGATCTTTAGAAGACGACTGGTTTACACTTCCACACTCTGAAGTTGGTGCCATCTCTCCAGAGTCCTCGGAAACGTCAATGAAAGAATCCCCTAAAGCCCCCAGTCCACGGTCTCCGGACTCTTCATTTGCTTTTCCATTGGTTAAAACACAGGAGCTAGCGCCAATTCCTCCTGCGATCATTTCCAAGGCACTTCCTCCTAGTCCTGATCTAAAAAAATCTCTCCCAAATCTTCCTACATTGTCGGAACCTTTTACGGAGAGTAGTTCGGATGTAGCCGTGATTTCTTCAAGTCAGCGTAGCCCCTCTGTCGTTCTGAAGCCGATTGTTCAAGAAGAGACAGCACATGATCTTCATGGAGACGAAAATATTATTTTTGCCGTTTGTGTTGTTGGATTTCATCATTCCCAGTATGTTTAGCATTTTCTTATTTCGGTACTACTTTTTTGGCTTTTACTAACATTATTTACAGTGGTCCTGAAGTTGAATATTGGAGAGGTGCCTATGGCGACCAATCTAAGGTGTGGCCAAATCTTCCTTTCCAAAGTCTTCCTGATGGAAGTCACACAGTGAGTTATTGAAGTCTCTTAATTTGAGTTTACTAACTTTTTTCAGCACGAAGAAAACTTTTGCTACTTTACAATGCTGTATGACCAAGTCAACCGCACAGCTCCGATTTCAGTTCCAAAGCGCGATAAGTCTGGAAATATTGTTGAGGATGTACCCAGCATGGATAGTGTCACGACTTTGTTTGGAATTTCATGCAACCGCCAAATTAACTCTGCTGATCTCAAGGAACGACCCGCCAACGTGACTCGCTCTACTGTCCATAAATCGGTTGTGGTAATTGCCCGCAAGCCTATTTTTGGACCTATTAGAGACAAGCTTGCCGTTATAACCCGTGCTTTTTTCCAACAGGCTGATTTTAGCGACCTGTCTTTGATTGATAACCTTTACGACAATCTTAACTCCATGTTCTCTGCAAAATTGGATGAGAATACAATGTACGTGGGAATGTCTTTGCGTGAACTTATTTACCGACTTCGAAGTAATGTTCTCATTTTACTCAAGGCATTGCTTCTTGAAAAGAAGATCATTTTCTACTCAAAAAACACTGAAGTGCTATGCGCGTCTCAGTTTTCTTTGGTCTCACTGGTGCCTGCTCTTATGGATCATTTAGAAGACTGCTGTTCCCCTTTGCTTCATAACTTCGAAAGTCATGTTAAGAAACCATTGAGTTTGCGAAGTAGCGACCGTAAGTCGTTACTGACTTATATGGGTTTACCGCTTCAACCGTTTGCAAAAGGCGGCATGTTCAATCCATATGTTCCGTTGCAACAAATCGATGAGCTGAAGGCCCCAGAAACGAAATATTTCTTGGTTGGCAGCACAAACACTCTCCTCATCGAGAGCAGCCTTGCGGACTTAGTAGTTCACATGGACAATGATTCAGTTGAAATTTGCACCAGCACTCTCAAGAATTCACTTTCTCTCTCCCCGTCTGACAAGAAATGGATGGATTCTGTTGTCAGCTCTGTTGTTGATACTTGGGATCCAGAAGATCCTTGGAGGCCAAAGGGTTTAGGATTTCAGGGCAGTGAGGACTTTGTTAGACAACAGTTTGAAGATTACATTATGGGACTGATTTCTTCTGTCAAGTATGACACTTTCCTCAGCCGTTTTGGAAATTCTCCACCAAAGGCAATGATGCTTCGTGAGGTAGAGGGCAATCCAATAAAACTCTATAACATGAACTGGGTTAATGAATGGCGTACCACTAACAATTATCGCATCTTCTCTGGAATCACTGACGACGAGATTTTTGATATTGTTGAGCCTAAGCATATGGTTACAACCATATCGCCACCAAAGTCCCATCAAAGGGATGTCTCTGCTGCCTCGCTTGGATCCCACAAGAGCGACGAAAAGGATAAGACAGGGCAGGCACCTGCTCACCGTCCTCGATCTCGACTAGGCAAAGCTTGGGGAAACTTTTGGTGGGGTAGCCAGGACCAGAACCAACCTCAAGCCCAGCCTGCTCCTGGATCACCTTCTAGCACTTCTAGTATGAAACAAGAAGAGCACCTAACTACTCCTGGGACCAACCGAAACCGCAGCTTGACTGTTAGCACCCACCGCAGTGTTAATACTCTTGAACCAGTATTGAGCGGTGGTTCCCCAGATTCACTGTCCGGAAAATCCGAAAAATCCGCAAGGTCTCAACAATCCCAGAAGAATGGAATCCTCAATGGATGGTCAATATGGAGTGCTCGTGCCAGGCCGAGCAGCTCAACTGGCTTGCAGAAAGGTGACTCTCTTGCATCTACGCCCATTTCTTCGCCTGCGACTGCTACAACGAACCCCTTTTCGCCTGCATACTCTGGGAACAGAATTGGATAAACGGCCCGTATTGCATTGACTCTTAATTCCCAAGGTATCAAAAATGATTTTGGTCCAGGGCCTAAAGGGCCGTAAGGAAGAAGGAAGTATAAACTATATACTTAATTTTTTTTGTTTCGTTTTTGTTTTATGTAATTTTATACTTGGTTATCGGCATGGTGTAAAAATGTATTCCTATTATTATTATTATTATTATTATTATTATTATTATTTGTTATATGTCAACTGCGGTTTATGTACTTTATAGACGTTATTCTTATCAATTGAATTTAATTGTTAAAAGTTGTAATACAATTTGTATCTTTATTAGCTGTGTAATGTCCTACTTTTCCTTTGAATCCGCTTCGTCTGAGGTTCAGCTGTCTCCGTATTGCGCCTTACTATGCTCATATGACCAATGTTGTTCTAGATTCACAAAGTAATAACAGATAACTTTTTTAGCATTGTTGAAAATAAATAACTATATATACAAATAATATGACAAGACGTAGACAATCGTATAGAGATAAAACAACATTTTACACATACGTGTTGAAGAGGTAAAATGATGGTAAGGATACATGAACTTTTTGTTAAAAGGGAGGGTGGGGTGGTCAGAAGGGAGACAAATGCTTCCAAGTTGATAAGGAATTTAGACAGGTAGAGGGAATACCTTAACCCAGTTGGCGATCTCGTTACGGAGCTTGTCGAAAGTAGCATCGCCTTCAGCAATCTTGGCCTTGAAGTCCTTAAGCTTGTTGGCTTCCTTGGGGAGGTTCTGCTGAATCTCAATGGAAAGCTTGACAGCCTGGTCAATGTAGTCAACAATGCGCTTGAAGTCTCCCTCACCAAGACCACGGGTGGTCATGGCAGGAGCACCAATACGGATACCACCAGGAACAAGGGCAGACTTGTCTCCGGGGATAGAGTTCTTGTTGAGTGCAATGTTGATAGCTTCACAGACAGTCTCGACACGAGCACCATCAATGCCCTTATCACGGAGAGAGACAAGAACCATATGGGAGTCAGTGCCGTTAGACACAAGAGTGTATCCCTTGGCCTTGAACTCAGCCTCAAGAGCCTTGGCATTTTTAAGAACAAGAGTCTGGTACTCCTTGAACTCGGGAGTTTGGGCCTGCTTGAGGGCAATGGCCAAAGCAGTGATGGTGTGGTTGTGGGGACCACCCTGGTGTCCAGGGAAGACAGAGAAGTTGATGGGGTTTTCGAGGTCGTAGAGGACTTCCTTGCCGGTCTTGGGGTTGACAGAACGAACACCACGTCTGAAGAAGATCATGGCTCCACGGGGACCACGGAGAGACTTGTGAGTAGTAGTGGTGACAATATCAGCGTACTCAAAAGGAGAAGGAATAACACCAGCGGCAATCAGACCAGAGATATGAGCCATATCGACAACAAGGTAAGCACCGACCTTGTCGGCAATTTCACGCATGCGCTTGTAGTTAATAAGGCGGCAATAAGCGGAGGTACCAGCAACGAGGACCTTGGGACGGTAGAGAATGGCAGTCTTCTCTAGCATATCGTAGTCAATAATGCCAGTCTCGAGGTCAACACGGTAAGGCATCGTCTCAAAGTAAGTGGAGACAGCAGAGATCTTTCTGCTATCGGTCTGGTAACCGTGAGAAAGGTGACCGCCGTGGGGGAGATCAAGGCCCATAAGACGCTCATGGGGCTTCATGATAGCCTGGTAAACCTGGAGGTTTGCAGGGGAACCAGAAAGGGTCTGAACGTTGACACCCCATTTGTCAGCGGTAACACCGAAGGCATCGAGAGCGCGCTGCTGGCAGAGTCGCTCGATGCGATCAATGTGTTGGTTACCACCGTAATAACGGGCGCCAGGATAGCCCTCGGAATATTTGTTGCACATGGGAGTTCCCAGGGCATCAAAAACAGACTTGGAGGTCAAGTTCTCAGAGGCAATAAGAACAATGGATTCACGCTGACGGGTGATTTCATCATTAATTATTCCCTGAACTTCAGGATCAAGGTCAACGAGGCGGTCCTCGAGTAGCTAATTGGGTTAGAGTTTGTTTCACACATGAAATCCAAGTTCCTGATGGGAGGAATCGGAAAAACTTACAGCCTTGTGCTTTTCGGAAAGAGCGTAGCTAGACATGATCAAATAATGAAGTAGCGGGGAGGTTTATTGTTTGAGAGTAGAAGGAAAAAGGGGAATGAAAAAGCTGGAAAATTTCGCTCTTTATATACATGTATGAATACTCAGGTCGGAACTCAGCATCGCGAGTGACTCTCACTAGTTAGCTAGTGCGCTGAGAACGGAACAGTACTGGTGGCTGCTGCTTATATAATGGAGACACGTGATTGGGTCCGGAGTACGAAATGGCCAAAATTCTGGAAAGAAAGTTACCCACTCCCCCGGGTAACGTCTCGATTTGGGATTTTGTTTCCGTGGTTTCTTGACAGGTGAAATATCCTTAAAAGAATCGCTGGCAGTGATAAAAGCCGCACACTACGTGGGCAGGGTGTCATACTTTTAGTGCTGAGATGTTCGTTTGCAGCGTAAACGTGAGCCATACGGATCCCCTCATCCAACAATTACTCATTCTATTTTGCGCTAGGAGGGCAAGCTGGAGGGCGGCAGAGAATTTAGAGGGAAAAATCTGAGAGAAAATTCTCTTTTTCTTCTTCTTTTCTCCTCCATCCGACATCTCAAAAACACGTTTGTGCCCATCGTTTCCCCAGATCAAAGCTTGCAGAGCCCTGCTTTCGTTTATCGTCGCTTTCATCTCATACTCAGTGCTCAGACTCAGTGCTCAGAACAGTTACTCAGTGCCATCACCAACCCGTGTTCGTTTTTTTTTCCCGGTTTTCTGGTCTCCCTACTATTTGTCCAGCCCCCTGTCCCAAAATTGACTCATTTTAACTCAGGTTTCCACTCTATTCGTGTTTTGTACCCGGATACCCTTCAAATTTTTCCGATAGCCCTTACCCGATATGCCTTCCGTATACAGACCCTCCGCCCGCACTAGACTGGCAATGATCAGCTCGCATCTGTCCTCTGGTACTTCCACAGACATCCAGAGCCCAACGAGCACAGTACCACAGGTGCAAAATGTGTATCCACACTCTCAAGCTAAACAGGCACCCCATCCCATCACAATGATTCCCGGACCCATTGAGTTTGATGATGAAGTCCTCTCTGCCATGTCACATCCTGCTCAAGCCCATACTTCCCCTGCTTTTGTCCAAACCTTCCAAGAGACTCTCAAGCTAGTTAGAAACCTCTTTTACTCCACGAATCCTGCTGCCCAGGGATTTGTTGTGGCTGGATCTGGAACTCTTGGATGGGACTTCGTTGGCGCTAACCTGATCGAAGCTGGAGACAATGCGTTGGTATTGAACACAGGGTTCTTTTCAGATTCTTTTACTGCAGCATTGAAAATATACGGTGCTAATGTAGATGAAATCAATTCTCCTCTTGTTGGAGATAGACTCTCTCTTGCCCAAGTTGAGGCCGCAGTGAAGTCCAAATTCTACAAAGTCGTCACCATCACTCACGTCGATACTTCAACTGGTGTGCTTTCTGATATTGAATCCATTGCAAAAATTGTGAAGCGCATTTCCCCCAAGACTCTTGTGATTGTTGATGGTGTCTGCTCCGTCGCTGTTGAAACTATCAAGTTTGATGAGTGGAATCTTGATTTTGTGTTTACTGCTTCCCAAAAGGGTGTAGGTGCCCCCTCTGGCCTCTCGCTTTTCTTTGCTTCTCCCAAAGCCCTTGAGGTCGTCGAGACCCGAAAAACTCCTGTCGGCTCTTTTTTTGCAAGCATCCCACGATGGCTTCCTATCATGAAGGCGTATGAATCCGGAAACCCTGCGTATTTCGCCACACCTCCAGTCCAAAATGTATATTCGCTTCGTGCTTCCCTACGGCAGTTTGCAACTTCCCTAGAGACTATGGATGCTAGATTTGAAAGCCACGCCAGAACTTCAAACATGGTCAAAGACTCTATTGCTAGTCTTGGACTTAAAACCGTGGCACTTCATCGTGATGCGGCGGCTCATGGTATGACTGCTGTTTACCTTCCCGACGGCATCACAAATGCACAATTGCTACCTTTGATTGCCAGTAAAGGTGTTGTGCTCGCTGGCGGTCTTCACAGGGATATCGCCACAAAATACTTCAGAATTGGCCATATGGGTATTACGGCCGTCGATCCTCAGGCTGGCCACGTCTCAAAATTAGTTCACGCTCTTTCTAGTGCCTTGAAGGAACTTGGATACAAATATTAGAAAGTATAGAATTCCATAATGTAGAGTTATAGAATTAACTTGTGCCAAGCTACATACTTTAGGTACCTTGAACCCTCCCTATCTACGGATGGTAGTTGTTTCATTTGATCACGTGATGTGATTTTTCTTCATATTGTAAAGTTTTCATCCTTCAGCCTTCAGACATTCCATATCTGAGAGAAACGAAAATGGTATATTATTTCGAAGCGACTGGTGTCTCTGGTGAGATCGACCCTCCTGTGGTGCTTTACATGGGAAAACATAAGGAAGAAAGTGAGCTTCGAACAGAAATCTATTTGGAGAATACTAACATCGTTAGATGAGCAGTTGATTAAATGGGGATTACCAACAGATGTTTGGTAGGTATTATTGTGTGAAAGAACATTGATTTGAATAGTACTAACAGGTTTTTAAAGGGTATGGAATCCACGAAATTATATTGGATCTGAAAGGAAACTGACTTTTCTAGTTTCATGTTGACAACCTGAGTTCTGCACATGTTTATCTTAGACTCCCTGAAGGTTGGACTTGGGAGACCATTCCCCAGGAGATCCTCATAGGTATGTTTTAAGTGTCTAGGTGCTGAATCTATTTACATATGGCTAACCGGTACTTTTAGACTGTGCGCAGTTGACCAAAGCCAACTCTATCGAAGGCAACAAGAAAGACAACATCACCGTAATTTACACTCCATGGTCCAATCTGCACAAGACCGCTGGCATGGCAGTCGGCCAAGTCGGATTTAAAAAAGACAAGATGGTCAAGAAAGTCCATATTGACTGCCGAATTAACGCCATTATTAACCGATTAAACAAAACGAAGGAAGAAAAATTTCCCGATTTACAGCAGGAACGCGTTGACTATGATAGCGAACTCAAGCGTAATGAGGTAGCTAATAGGCAGAAACGTGTTAAGGAAGAGCTCAGACTTGCAAGAGAACGTAAAGAATTAGCTCGCCAGAGGGATCGCGCTTATGATGACCTTTATGATGACGAAACCGTACGACATGCGAGTAACCAATTCCGCGACGAAGATTGGGAAGACGATTTCATGTAAGCTCAAGCTTGCAGTTTACATTGATTAATAATAGGTAATCGTGAAAGAAAATTGAATGCCATTATATATGAAGAGTTAAAATAGAGTAAATAGGTCGGTAAGTACCAAAATATGTAAGGGCCGACCACAGTTAATCAATGTCTAATCCTCTAGTCGAGCTTAGCAGGGAAGTTACCGTTTTCTATTCATTGTTAGCTGGGGATAGGCAAACGGAGAGTTGTCTCTAGGGCTCTGAAAGGAAAAAAGGAAAATGAATATTCACATACGTCTCTGGTCATCCCACTTCTCAATCCACATGGTAGGGCAAAGAGAGCTGAAGGCCTTGAAAAAAACTTGGCAAGGAGCAAAGTCCTCACCCTTAGCGTTGACACACTTGTGGTAGTCAACGTAAGATTGCCAGCAGTGCTTTGTCTGGTTCTGGTAGGGGTAGCTGTTGGTTCAGATTAGTTGGGTGCTCAAAATCTTAAAACGGTGCGAGTAATTGTGAAAAGGGGAGTCTACCGTCTACGGAGAGGTAGATAAGGACATACCGGGGATCGAATCCGACTACAGGAAAGTGGTTAGTATTTACAAAAGAATTGAATAGGTATCAGGCTCCCCCATAAATCTGGAGAAATATGAAATACCCAGTGGTGAAAAGCTATTCGACGTCGGTAGTAGTCGAGCTTTACCCAATAAAAACGTCTGCAATGTGAAATTCGCCTAACGGTTTTAAATTTCCACCACAAGATGATTTGGGAATTCACGGGTCGCTGACAGCTTCAAGAGAAAGTCGACGATGGTACATACCAGTCTTAAGGGGAGATTCTTCGGCCATTGTTGATGAAATTCTCGAGGGATAGTAAGTTTGAGTTGAGGTGTTCTGGAGAAGAAGAAGGAAACAAAAGACAAGAGAGAAAAAGGGCCAAAAAAGTATAATTTCCCCAGCGAAACCTCAGAGCCAAAAAAAAATCACCTGCTTTCCGCGATGCGTGCGGATTTTGGGACCAAAGAGAAGAAATAGGCACGTGACTTACATTGGTCAAGGCTGAAATAAATGGCTGCGTATGGTTGGTGGATGTAATGTACGCCTATTAACTTGCTAAGCGTGCATATTGAGGTCTCGCATTTGGATGACTCAGCACTTAATTTCTGTTCGGCGAACGCGAAATCAACGGCTTCTGCAGCGACGCGAAGAATAACGAGTTGATTTGATTCAAAGCAAGATATTAATGGCTGTTCGGTGATGGTGAAGAGAACGTGTATGTGTGGAAAGGCATATCCTGCAAATGGGAAAATTTGAGATTAACTCTAGGTGGCAGCCGCCATCAGTGCCTTAGCTGCCCAAAGGGCGTCAGCAGTAGTGAAAAAATCGGCCGTTGAAAAACATAAGACAAGGTCTTCGACAAGATCCTCGACAATATCCAAGAAACAAGTCGAAGCTGTAGTTATTGAGAATAATGACGTTTCTGCTGGCGAAGACTCTAGTTCTGATCAGTCTGATTCTATAAAAGCTCGTTCTGCAGCGTCCAAGAAAAGCGAGACTAATGGTTTCGGATACACTGAAACGTCTAGATTCACCAGAACTTTAGACAACATGGTATACAATGGTAGTTCTCTAACTGCAGGATTTCAGATTGGTGAGGTAAGGCTCATTTACATAATTGTGGAACGAACCTAACAATATAGTCTCTTGTACTCAAGGGCCAAATGACTATAACTGTTCACAAGGGAGCCATCAAACTATTTGGAGCAGTTCTACGAGTAGGTCCCAAAAAGTACGTGATCACAGCAGGTGCAACATCGTCTCTGCCTATCATTGAGTGCACCAATATACGCGGAAAGTTACAGGAAAAGTTCATCGAAACGCCCGAAAATAGTCATATGCGCGACCTATTCACGTCAGTTGTGCTAATTGAGTCTTTGAGGACTGGCTTGGAAAATATACCCGCGTTATTCCCTAATGACTTTAAAACAATATGGAGCTACGAAGGAACAAAGCTGGAACCGCGCACTTTCTCGATAGTTCTTAGAGCTTCTTCGTCAATAAACGTTGTTATCCCATTAGAATCTTGGGCCAGTATGGTAAAAGGTATTACTGAATATTATAAGGCCGGCCATTCTCCCGTGATCTTGATAGGCGGATTTAGATCATCAGGGAAGTCAACGTTCGCCAAATACCTTGCTAACAGCATGATCAATAAGTGTGGAGAGAACACTACGTTTTACTTGGAATGCGACCCGAAACATCCTGAATACTCGCCGTTGGGAATTGTTTCGCTACACAAGCTCGATTATGATTTCAGCTCAGCATTTGGACATAGTACAATGGAGTACTGCGTGAAAGCTCATAGCATCGGTGATGTCAATCCCAAAAACGCTTATACTTCCTACATTAATGCTATCTCGGAGTTAATAGATCATTTCCGAGCAATTCAGCGAAAATCTAGCAAACGTTGCTCTCTTATTATCAATACCCCTGGCTTCACAAAAGGATTAGGACTGCAATTACTGGAAGATATTTCGAGGATTTCCAAACAATCGCACTTAGTATACATGGGAGCTGATGCAGACATTGAGACGTACCAGGATTTTGAAGAGAGATTTCCAAAGCTCGCATCGTCAAAAAAGCTACTGAAACCCGAATCTATTCTTTCTTCGGTCGAAAGTGCAAACAATCTACCGGGGAGAGGCGGGGACTGGATTACTTCGACCAATGTTCAAGATTTGCAACTCTTGTCATATTTCCATTATCGTACAGAAGACAAAACGTACGAATTCTCGAAACCTATTACTCATTTCAAACCCTACGCGGTTCCATACGCTCAAATAGGCAAACCTGCTCATTCTAGTTTTATTCAAGCTTTTGGAGTTTCATTCGGGGATGGCGTGCTTGGGGAAGATATTGAGTTGTGTCTAACCGGTTCAGTAGTTAGCATTATAGCTGTTCAAAAGACTGTTGAGCTAAATGTATCACCTGCAGGGAGTGAAGAAAGCGAGGAAATTACCAATCATGAAAAATCTAACAGCATTGCACCGCTCCCTTGGCTAAAGTCCAATGCGCTTGCTAAAGCAATGACACCTTCAAATTCACTCTGCTTGGGGCTAGGTCTTATTCAGGCCATCGATCGGGCGGCCTGTAAAGTGCGGTTATTAACTCCTATTGATGTCAACCTCGTTCTCCAGCAGTTAGAGTCTAATGGTGAAAGACTTATTCTTGTAAGGGGCTCAATTCAGTACCCCTCCATGGACATGCTTTGGCTAAAAAATAACACAGCAAACACCTTAGGCAAGCTTACGTTACGAGATCCTGTCACCAAGAAAAGATTGGCTTCATCTCTTCCCTTTTTCTCTGATAAAGAACCTGTTGGTGTAGAGGGGCATATTAAAAGACTCAAAGAAGCATTGAAGCCCTAAACAGTTTAGCATTATATAACATGGCGTACCAATGGCACGCTTTCAAATATTCGTCTAATATTCGTCTAACAATGGTGAATTATATTGACTACTCTCCTCTGGAGCCTAGTCTTTCTGAAATGCGTTTATACTTAGCCCGATCTCTGTCGGAAACACTTGGTTTGACCTTTGTAAAAGCAGCCTCGAAGTCGCTGGAAGAAACCGTAATTACAGGCATTTTCTCGGCATCCGCCGCCTGAGCAGCAGCCTGCTGCTCCTTTGATAAGAGACGGCGTTCTTTCAAAACAGCCTTCAGTGCTAAAACGGCAGCTTCTCGAGTAAGCGCGGCCAGATCAGCACCACTGAAGTTGCGACACCTCTCATCATGGGCAATTCCATGCAGGTCGACATCCGCCCCTAAAGGAGTAGTTCTTGTGACCGTTTGTAAGATTAAAACACGTTCGTCAGGAGTAGGTAGCTCAACCATAAGTTGCTTATCCAGGCGACCTGGTCGCAGCATGGCCGAGTCAATCATATCAGGCCTATTCGTAGCAGCAACCACAAAAATACCATTTCGATCGCCCACGCCATCCAACTCCGTCAGCAATGTGTTAACTACACGTGAACTTGACTCTGAATTGCTATCATCACGGTGTGGAACTAGGGCATCCAGCTCATCGAAGAAAATGACACAAGGTACTGATGCGCGGGCACGAACAAACACTTGGCGCACTGCTTTTTCTGATTCACCCACATACTTATTCAAAAGCTCGGGTCCACGCACCGAAATAAAATTGGCTTGTGACTCGTGTGCGACAGCCTTAGCCAACAGAGTTTTACCACAACCAGGAGGACCCCAAAGAAGTACACCCGATGGCGTGTTAACACCTACGGACTGGTAGAGTTCGGGGTTCTTGATAGGCTCCACAATGGCATACTCGAGCTCTTCTCTGATATGGTCTAATGCTCCGACATCTTCCCAGTTGACGTCAGGAACAGTTGCAAAACCTTCACGCTTTGACGAAGGTTGGACCGTAGGGAGAGCAGTTACAAAGTCACTAAAGGTAATTGCGAGTGGTGCCAGCTCTTCAGGAGTAAGAGGGTTGGGATGTGCCTTAAGGAAGTTTTGAATAACATTGACGGCTTCAACTTTTTCATTTACAACCACAGGCAGTAGAGGAGATGGTGCAGATTCCTCCAAAACAGGCACTGAATCAAGAAGTGGAACAGTGCTGGAAAGATCATTCATTTCGGTATCTTCCTCGTGGATTTCGGCCCTCACATCTTCCATGTTTTCAGTAGAAGTTTCTATCTTCTCTGAACTTTTGGTGAGATTAGAAAAGATTCTTTTGATTGCAGCGACACCCGCGGCAGCAACAAGACCATGCAGATCAGCGCCAACATAGCCAGGTGTCATTCGAGCCAGTTTCTTGTAGTCGAAACTTCCCTCTAGTCTCAGTTTACCGCAAATTGTACGCAAGATTTTTTCACGAGACTCTTCATCAGGCACAGACATGCAAATTTCACGATCAAATCTACCTCCTCGCCTTAGAGCGGAATCGATTGCATCCGGTCTGTTTGTCGCTCCAATTATGATAACAGGCTTACCTCCGGTCTTCTCAAGCGAAACATCGTCCATACAAGTGAGTAATTGAGCAACGATACGGCGCTCCATTTCCCGCTGAACACTTTCTCGTTTTGGCGTAATAGCATCAATCTCGTCGAGGAAAACTATGCATGGAGCCAGAGCTTTTGCTTCTTCAAAAATCTCTCTCAACTTCTTTTCTGATTCTCCAGACATACCGGAAACAACAGAAGGAGCTGACACTGAGATAAAGGGCACACCAATTTCGTTGGCGATAGCATTAGCAAGCATGGTCTTGCCACAACCGGGAGGACCATGTAACAAGACACCACGAGGCGTTTCTGTCCTAATATGAGTGTAAACTTCTGAGTGGGATAAAGGCATGGCAATAATTTCTAAAACTTGTTCAATAATTTTGTCAATTCCGCCAAGGTCCTTTAGCGTTACTGAGGATGTGGAGACATGCTCATTCCTGTCTACTGGCATATTGGTTAGTGGTGACAAAAGTAAATAATTCAACATACCCTTCTGTTTCTTTGAAGAACCTTCCCTTTCTTTAGCTCTTTCTCGCTTTTTAGAAGCCTTCTTTTCTTCCTTCTCGGGATTGGGAGTGGTAGGAATAGATTCTATGGGAGTCCTGGGAGCAGTAGTTTGGGCAGGTTGAATGTTCCACAAGCTCACTACACTCTTATTTTGTTGATTGGTATCTTTGACTTCCATCATATTTTCCACGTCTATCTCTTCCAAGTCGCTGTCTAAATCGGCACCGGGGATGTCGGCCTTAGCCCAAGTGATCTCTTGCTCACTTCGAATTTGACTAAACGCTTTTTCGACCATTTTGGCGACAGCTGCACTTTTGCTTCGCTTTAGTTTAAAATCACCATCCTTGCAAAAGTTCACAGCATCCATTATACTGAGCTTCTTCAGATAGGGGCGTAGATCGTACTCCTTCTCAGCTCCCTCCTCTTCGTCATCTAGATGACCGTTAGGTATGTTTGCCCGTTCGGCTTGAACCTCTAGGTATCCCATGATTAGCTCATAAACTTTCGACTCCTCCGCAAAAGTAGCTCCACCAGAGCCACTCTTTTTTATTCTAGGAGGCACCATTATATATTGGGATAGCTTTTGGCGTTCTCTTAGAGAATCTGTGATCGTGCTAAAAAAAAAAAAATCTTTTACATTTTTTTCACTGGGACTTCGAGAATCACGTGACTGGGTAAGGCTGGGAGTTTGTCGTCATGGCCTCCGGCTGGGGGGGTAAACTCGCCTCCTACACATACATCCTGCGACCAGCAGATTTCGGTCGACCCCAATTTTTGACAGTGTGCTCTTACCACTTACTAAACCATGGGAAATTCAGGGTCAAAGCCTAAATCGGGCATTGTTATTACCTCGCAGGATGAAGCAGTTCTCAGTATGAAAAAGCAGCGAGATAACTTAGAGAAGTATCAAAAGAGGATACAAACAGTGCTAAACCGGGAAAGAGAAATAGCTCGAGAATGCCTAAATCGTGGTGACAAACAGCGAGCTCTTTTGGCCTTGAGAAAGAAAAAGTATCAAGAGCAGCTGCTATTTCAAACGGATAAACACCTCGAGACATTGCAGGATTTGGTATGATAGTATTCATTTCCAGCGTTCTGTTTACTAACGTCTTCAGATCCAAAATGTTGAGTTTGCCCAAATTCAGAAAGATGTTTTGTTTGGCCTTGAGCAGGGCAATAAGGTCTTGAAGCAAATTAACAAAGAAATGACTATTGAAAGGGTTGAAAAAATCATGGAGGACTCTGCGGAGGGTATCGCTTATCAGCAGGTATGCAATTCTTTGAGGTTGGATATTCGATAGTTACTAACACATACAGGAAATATCTGAAATGCTGGCCAATACTATTTCCAACAGTGACGAGATGGCTGTGCAAGAAGAGTTGGAAGCATTAGAGAAGGAGGAGCTGGCCAAGAAGATTCCGATCATGCCCGATGTTCCAACTACTATCAAAGTGCCACCAGTTAAAGATCAGAGTGCGGAAGACGCAGTCGAAGCTCAAGAAGTTGCTTCCCCTGAAGAGCGTCAAGCTGTATTGGCATAATATGCTCTTTTTGTTTCATTAGACTACGGTTTTATTACCACGTTTTTTAATTATTTTTCTCAGTGCTGTTGCAGTGAAGCTACAAACTCAAAATATTTAGCAACAGTCAAGGAAGAATCGACATTCAATAATTGGCCGGTATTATTTGGAGGGTGATATAGACATTGGCGAGCCACAAACTATGCTCGGATAATTTTCGCCAGTACTAATGGAAAGACTGAGATGAAGAATTTACAATTCAAAGGTGAGGAAGCTATGTCCCTTTATGGTTTTTGAAGTGAGGATTTCGAGTGTTCAAATTATTTGAAGGGCTTTTACAATCATCTTCTATCATATTTCTACCACTTAGGAGATGCAACAAACTCATGATGTGATTGAAATTTCTGTAGCAAACTGGTATCGTATTTGATCCCAATCAGTAAACAGAGAAGCACTACAGGAGTCGGAAGGCTTATCTCAGACCTGCACGAATACAGAACAACTCCTATTGAAGAATAATGAAAACCCTGAGAAAATCTATGTAATAATGAATTGGAATTGAATATATTAGAATGAGCATTCAGCTTTTTGATGTGAACACTGTTGGTAGTAAGTTTTACTCTTCTAATCAACTTTCGCTGGATACTTCATATGCCCTCTCTTGTAACAGCATATCCTTATTGCCCTCAACCATTCAATCATACAATAGCGTCTACTAAGGAAAACGAGCACAGACCTAAAGCATTTCATTTTTTGTGTAGCCTAGGTATGAAATATATTAAATACAAACTCAACACAACGGCAGTGAAACGGTATAATGAACAAATTTAGTTACGCATGCCCCAAAAGACATACCTTTATTGCTTGCAGAATACTAGAGATTAAGTGCACTTCAGATTCATAAAAGTATAAAGTGCTTATCGTTTTTTCAAAGACGTCCAATCGTTGGTTGCTTCAATTGTCCCGATTCTCAGTTGCCATCATAGCAAGTTGTCCCTCGGCTACATATGGAGCGAGGCGAGTGTCAAATTCATCAGTCAAAAACGCTGGTACGGTACATGTATGCAACTAGTAGTAATAAGCTGATCTAGAGGGTTATAATTGTTCTTACTACCTTCCGATGTCAGTTCGATGCTTCTCACTTCTTCAGCTATTAACGTATGCCTTGATTTTATCCTTCCAACTCACTTCAGTCACGACTTATGAAATCTTAGTAGAGAGGTAATGGATCAAATTCTATCCCATGTTTTGGTATACATCCCCTATTTGCGGAAATGTCTTATCCAAGGCAGCAAATTTACCTGAAGTCTGCATAGTAGCACCCGATACCTAAAGCACGATTTTAAACAACGTTCAAGTATAGAGCCTACTAAGTACGATATTAGTATTATTATTACTTGTTATATGTCAACTACGGTTTATGTACTTCATAGACGTTATTAATCAAATAGAACAGCAAGTGCGTCTTTCACCTGGTCTAAAGGCACCAAAGTTGTTGTATTGAAATTATTTATTTCAACTTCTGCAAAAGCGTCTGAACCAAGACTAAAAATCCAGTTCATTTTTAAGAAAAAATAGTAAATAATAAACAAAAAAAAACATGTTATGAAACCATCACTGATAACTGGTAACTATCCTTATCTTGTTTAAGTAAAGCTTTTTTATAATGAATAGAGAAATATCACAAGAAGTCGGGTCTGACCAGTTGGGATTTCGGGCGAGAGTATTGACGAGTTTGATAATCGATTGAGATGAAACGTTAAGATCGGCGAGATTTTGGCTAATCCAGAGCATATCTTCGGATATCCAACGATATCCCCATTCAGAAGGATTGTAGTTATCAATTTTCCGAGCGTAAACAATTTCAGAATTGGGCAGCCTTTCAATCATTTCTTGCTGAGCTTCAAAAGAATATATTGGGGATCGAGGAGGGTCAGATATTGCTTCGCAAGCTTGCGTTGAAATCATGTTAAGCGCAAGCAATTGATGAAGCGCTAAATCTAGGCATTTCAGAATTTTGTTGTAAAAAAGTGCCAGCGAAGTCGGATAACAAATAGTCAACAATCCAGAAGGCATCACCTCCGCAAAACGTGCTTTTATGGTTTCCTGAAAAGGGGGTAGAACGTGAGATGGGAGGGGGTAAAGTGCGAAGTTGTAATGCGTGGAATTCGGTGGGACTACAAGAGCATCATTTTTTCCTGGCATGAATGCAAAAGTATTGAAAATTCGTTCGTTCAGGTCAGAGAGTTGATTGCTATCATTCGGTTGTGAGAGTTGATCTGGAAATCGAGAGAATGAAAATTTTGGGGAAAGCGAAGGGGAAGGGGGTGAATAGAAGTAGCGCTGAAATTCGTTGGAACTGCTGCGGTGCATGTAGTAAGGTTGAGTATTAATTGTGGAGTTCGTTAGCCCGTCGCTTTTCTTCCATAAAGAAGCCATAGTTTCAGTTGGAAAGATTGAATTTTTCAGTGAAATGGAGTAATTTGTCCCTGACTCAGGAATATCAAAAATACCGTTAAATGAATCGAAGTAGCATGTTTCTGGATATGGTGTTGAAGTGGGATTATTTCCATGGATAGAACGATAACTTCCGTTATATATCGATTTATTGCTTTGTTTCATACAATTTATTCCCACCACAGTGTCAATTGATTCCGCTTTAACTGTCTTATGTTGGGGAATAGCATGGGTTACATTCGCTGAAAGTGTATTGAGTGCCTGAAATCTTGGGTCGCTTTGAGTCAGGTTAAGATAATGTAGGAGGATCTGAGGAACAATAAAGGCGTGCGTTGATCCTAATGACGAGCAAGCAGTCACAATATTAAGGGTAGGGCCTAGTGATCGCCAATCGATGTCACAGCTGAAACAGTGTTGTATGATTTCCTCTAGTAAATCATGATCTAACGTTGTCATCTGGTTGTGACCCTCTAACTCGAGATGGCCTCCAGTTGATAATTTTTTTGCCTGGGTTGCTTCAGTCAAGTTCAAACGATTGGGTTGAGAGCACATAGAACGAGAATGGTGAAGGCAAGGTCTCACAATATGAGATCTTAAAGCCTCGCTTATTTGAATGGGATGCGAGTCCATGGATATGTAGACGGCAATTCTACTATCGTAAGGCAACACAAGTCTTGGTTCAATGGAAATGGAATACCTAAAGTACTTGCGAGTGAAAAGGTTAGAGAAGAAAAAATAGTAAAAAAGGTGAAGAGAAAGAAGTCATGAGGAAGAAGTTTTGACAATAGTTGAAAAAAAAAAAAAAATTAAGCAACAGGACATACAAAATTAATTTGAGTTGTGAAAAAGAAATGAGAAAATAAGGTGTTGCTTGGAAAAAAATATGTGAGTCGAAGATCATCATGATGCGTACAGCTGTACTATCATGATGTCTAGATTGATATCAAGGGTACTAATAGTTATGCCCTATGCATGTAAATTTCTTCTAAACAGCGTATCGGTACATAGTGTATGTACTGAACACTGTGCGCTTGTGCAGTACACATTGCAATCCACCTACCAGTTGACTACTAGTGAATGGGCTATAGAAAAAGAAATTGTTTAAAAACGTCAAAAGTGACGGTCTTCACGGTGAAAGCTTCTAGCTATAGCATGGCACCGAGGTTTGCACAAAAGAGGCCGTGGGAACGAGAATGCGTTAGCTGATAGCCAACAATGTACACAGCCGAAAGAAAGCTATGAAAGATTAGTAAAATGAAAACTGCAATTGTAAAGAGAGCATTTGCAAATATAACGATATCGCAATATGGAGCGACTAAAGAGAGACCTCGTTGAAGGCGAAAACTCCAACTTAATAAGCAATATTAGCTGTTTGAACCTGCTTTCTCTCGCATCTCTAGTGAGTCTGCCATCCAAGCATCAATAGTATCACGCGTAACCCATTGTACGTACTTATGTAGAACACGAAATGAGAAAGAAAGCACCTAGGTTCAATGTAAATCACAAGCTCAAATACCAAATTTAAGTGCTTTCATTTAGGATCTTCACTGAAGAGCGAATATCTACTTGCGTAGTATCTTCTCTAGTATCTACGCCTCTGCAATAATAGGGTTCGGTAGGCGCCTTGGGCTAGCCTGAGAGTACGTACGGATCATATTCCTATAAGCCCTATATACATGTATAGTATAGTTAACTGCTAAATCCTGTGTAAAGCAATGTTCAACTCTTGAATGTGTTTCCTTGTATGTGTACACTGTATGTTCTGAAGAAAGAAAATATGAATGAGGCCCTTGTGAATCTAAACTGTTGGCAAATGGACGAAGTGCCGCGTGCTCTCAAGTAATGCTTGTTTAAAGTTCACAACAAGATCTACAACTATGACTATCGGTCAGAACTATGGGCGCATGTAGGCTCCTAACCTGCCAGTGTTTCACGAGTTTCTTGGCCTTGGTAAGTTTGGAGAGCTAGAAAGAACGTTATAGTATACAACCATAAATCAAATTCCATATTACAATTTCATCACAATTTTTTCAGCTCCACGCGACTGAAAGTGTCTAGGCCATTTAGACAATCAGCACCACCGCTAATGGACTCGGGTCCCCCGGGTATCCTGGCTGGCTGCTAACGTCTATAGAGTACGTAAACCGCAGTTGACATATAACAAATAATAATAATAATAAAGTGCTAAGCACTTGTTAACAAGTGCTTTACGTACGTATTAGGTGACTTAATGGTTTCAAGCTTCCTAGCACGAGACGAACCACTATATTATCATTAGTTGTACGTATTCAACCACACGTTAAAGTTCCAGAATTAAGTCACTCTTTAAAGCGAATACTATGAAACTTCAGCGTTCATTTCTATAATTAATATACATGCATCTAGTTTCTCAATGCACTGGCCAACCAACTTTTGACTAGGTCAAGATATTGGTATTCTCTGTACGTCTGTGTGTAACAGTTTGTTAGTCCGAGAATAGCCGAACTGATAGCATATCCAAGCGCAGTCATGAATAAGTTGAAAGAATTTCTGGTCATGATATGACACATCGTATAACATTGAGCTACAGTGCGACACAGACCGGCCTTACGATAGTCAATAGCCTTATGCCAGATTGTATGCTATGAAAGTCATCATACTTGCAAGAGCTCAAAAATTCGCTGTTTATATACATGTCTCCTTTTTTTGAGTCGCGCATTTCCCATACATATGTTATAGCAGACGGTCGCTAGCCATTGAATAAATACATTTGGTTTATAACCCTGTCGCACCAACATTGTCACTTTATGTGTTTGGAGTTAACTTGGCTGCAAAAAAAGTTTAGATCAAGTCATCCAAGGATTTTTTGGAGTCTTCCTTAATGAGCTCAAACATTCCCTTGTAAACATGTTAGTAACAGTGGTAATTGGTATTAGACATTGATCCTACCTTTGGCATGATGGGGTTTTTGGTGCCAGGTTCGACAACATATCTGAAAGGCATCTCGGTAGATTCATGCTTGTTGAACTTAAGCTCAGGATAATCGACATATTCTATATCTGAAAGTTTTTCTAGAAAGAACGTTAGCATTACTAAAATTCCTCATGCTTATACTTACTCTTCTCTGTGCACACAATCTTCGTAACTCTGACAGCAGTATCAGTAGTCATTTGTTTCTTTCCCAGATTACGTCCAACATAGCCATACTTGCGGAGCTCGCCAGTACGGTCCCGAGGAGGATGATCTCCCAGAATACCACCAAATAAAAACCAGTCAAACTTATCAGAATCTTCAGGACTTAATGTTTTCTCGGCGGAAGGATCCAAAAGGCAGACACGAGAACTGTCGCCAGTGAAAGCAGCGTCAACTTCCTGAAAGTTGTTGATATCAGTGTGAGACCATTGCAACCCAGCTTCAATGAACTCCGTGGGCAAATCAGATTCTTGAACATCTGCGGGCACAGAGCTCAGCCAAAAGTTCTTCTCGCCCACATCTCTTTGAATTTGAAGATACTCGAGCTTTACCCAATCGGAGAACTCGGGCTCCATGTGCTCAATAACATACTTATGCTGCTTGATGGCCATCTTGATATGTAGGTAAAATGGGATGAAAATTTTTAGGTGGAAGATAAAAGCGTTGCGTATAGTTGGGAGTTGGAAAATTCCCAGCCATGAGGACTTGTGCGAACTTGACAAGAGGAGGAAACAAGTACGCTCTCAACAACGTCTGTAGGACTTATTTGCTCAAGCAATTACGAGCAGTGATCACTCAGCCAGTGCGGAGAGTGTGATCGGCATACATGGCGATGTATCCCGCACACTGACTTCACTGTAAAGGACGGCTTGGTCGAGAAACGCTACGATATTGGTGTTAGACACGAGCTCTAGTAGAAGGCTTGATGATATCAGAACAGTAAGAAAGGAAACACCTTTGATCAGCTGAAAAAAATGGTGCGTACTGCTTTAAAAATAGAAAGATATAGTCTAAAATAAATTACGGATATTCCACCCGTAGATAACGGATAGCTCGCTACAAGCACTTTGAGCTCAAGGCAATTGTTAAACCAGTCTAAATCTTCGATAAGTAACAGAATTCTCAACATTGCTTGAATCTACGCTATCGCAAATTACCCAAGTAACTCAATGATATTGTCAAATAGTAGCTTCTTGTCCAACTTTGGTACTCTTGGTTTGCGCAGAATGAGGGATCCGTTTTATCAATGCTGCGAACAAGTGTTAGCACAGATACTACAGGGCATTTTGATACACAGTTTAAAATGAAGTTATATTAGTTCAACGGGTAATAGATGCCCCATCAGTACAATCAAGTGCGGGTTTGTTGCTGATATTCTTGTTTGGCTATATAGTCAAGTTCAAAGTGAAAGGGTGAATCTCAAGCATCGCCAAGTGTAGTTTCCAGCACGCGCAATTCCTGTCATAGTCATCCTCAATTTTTTCACTCCTCCATCCAACCAGAGCCCGCGTAGATTTCACCAAGCTATTCACTAGTAGGCTCTCTACGTCTTGCCCTCGATTCACAAGATGGCTTCTCCCTTACGGTCAACACTTTTGTCAACATGGTCTCAGGTCTCTAGATCAGGCTTTAGTGGTGCTCGTGCGTTTTCGAGCTCCTCTCTGCGATTTCAAAATGGCATCATTCCCTACTCAAGTGAACAGCAAAAGGTTGTCGCTAAACTGAACGCTTCCGACATTTCATCATCAACTCAGCAAGACATGATCAACATCAATGCCCCTGAGCATCTCTACCCTGGATTTGGTCGACTACGTGTGATTCCTAAGGACAAGGCTTTCTACATGGCCAACCCGCCCCACGAGGAGAATATGCGTAAACTCAATGATCTGCTGAGAACTCACATCAACCTCCCCACTGTGGCTCGTGAGGACACGACTCCTGTTTCTTGGACGACCTTTGGTGAATATTCTGCCGTCGGTGGTGGCACCCGTCTGAAGCCTATCCAGTATAAATCATTGATCAAGGTTCTGAATAGACTGTCGTTGATTGATCCCCAGCTCATGCCGTCAGAGGTCTGGGATTCTATTGCACCCTACATCAAAGATCGCACTTCTAAATCATCTTCTATCCTTAACAAGACTCTCGACGAGTTCGGTCGTGCCGTTGCGATTGGCCGTAGAAAGGCCTCCAGTGCTCGTTTATACATGAGCAACAATACGGAGGAGATCAAGGGTCAAATCCTTGTCAATGGCAAGCCTATTAACGAATATTTTCCTCGTCTTGCCCACCGTGCTGAGATGCTTTACCCTTTGACTGTAGTTGATGCAGTTGGCGATTACAACATCTTTGCAACTGTCCGCGGTGGTGGTACTACTGGTCAGTCCGGTGCGGTTGCACTTGCGATTGCGCGCGCCTTGGTAATTCACAACCCTTTGCTCAAGCCTAGATTACACAAGGCGGGATGCCTGACAAGAGACAGCCGATCCGTGGAGAGAAAGAAGCCCGGTAAGCCCAAAGCTAGAAAGTCTTACACCTGGGTCAAGCGTTAAGACATTTATTCTGTTACCAAAATTTTCTTCACCTGCATTTTCCTATGCTTCATATAAAAGGATATCTGTATATATATTAATGTATCGTTTTGTTTCGTTTTATTATCACGATTGGGTGACTAGAGCTCGTCATTAATGATACATCAATGATACACGCTTTACAAATCTTGAAATATTTGACCACAAAGTTTTCCACCTCTCCTCATCCACCCCAATCATGAACTTCAAAACGCAAATAACACAACATTTAAGTTCATCCCCTGGGGCATATCTGAGACTTATCTATTCTCCGAGGTTGAATATAGTTAGACCGTCATTGGAACAACGGTTTGCTAGCACCACATCCAGTAAGCCAGCCTCTAAATCGGTCCAGAAAAAGCGCCGTCAGATTCCACAACATCTCAGCCTGGATTATGTATGATGCTTCCAGTTCCACTTCTACTTTAAAGCATGTCCCTAATCACAGTAGTTTATTGAGACTGCAAAGGCTAGACAGCTCTGGCGATTCATTGTTCGCGCAACTTATCGTGAGTGAACCTTGATCTTTTTCACGATTGTATTTCTAAATGCCTAGATCTTCCGTCTGCTCCCCAACGACAGGAGCTACTTACTTGGGCTAGAACTGATTTTGAACGCCATCGAAATGAAACTGATCCAGTAAGTTTATCTTGACTCATCTAGAGTTTCGCCAAGTTTACCTCAATACTTCAAATACTATTGCTTCGCTCTGTTTCATCATTTCTAATCTCAGTTTAGCAAAAGATAAAGTATCTAGTGTCCAGAGGTACCAAAGAAGTGAACGATATGAGCAAATATTTAGCACTGCCAACTGATGTCCAATTGAAGATGCATGAAATGAAAGAAAAGAAATAATGAGGAGGAAAATGCAGTGGCATTGTATCTAAAACAGGCAACAGAAGTATCCTAGAATGGTGCTTCTCGGGCTCGACCTCCACAACCATTTTCCGCTAGCAGAGTTAATGTGTTATAATATTTGTTCACCAAGATGGGTAAATGAAAAAAAATTGCTGGACCTACATGGTGGGGTTCTAAAACGATAAAATATGCAATTACTACAAAATAATAAAGAATGAATAGATGAACATGATAATCATTCGCCACATGTTTACTGCAAGAAATCGTCACGGAAGTGCTTCTGGTTATTGATGAACTTCGTCTCTCTTCGTCTCACAGTGTTATCAGCCTTCTTCATGTCACGCCAGACACGTTTCTGTGCACGCTCCTCAGTCATGTTGCGAGGCTTCAACAAGCCATTCGCACGGGAATCTACAGCAATGACTGTACCTCGGCCTTCACGATCATTCTCAGGCCTAAACTTCTGCTTGTAGTAGCGGGCCATAGTTCTGTGGCCAACACGCATATTGCCAATGGCAAGCTCAAGGCCTGTGCTATCGACATAGGCGGCGTCCTGATCAACATCCTCTTCATCCGATCCTTCTTCATCGTTGCGCTCAATGACATTTCCGTCTTCGTCTTCATCTTCCCACTCATCGTCGTCGCCATCTGCAGCAGACTTTCCTGATCTGCGGCCCTTATATGTTGTGGTAAAGTCATAGTATTCCGATATCTCTAGCTTGTCCTCAAGGCTTTCATATGGGATCTTGATGTGACTCTTGGAAAGCATATGGGCACGTATACTCTCGAGGCTTCGACCTTCAAAAGCACAATATAGACACATGTTACCAAGACCAACCTTTTCTCCGAGGTATGTCATCAAACCAGTGATATCGGTAAGATATTCTTTCTCCGGAATAAACATACCATAGTCTTTAAACATATGCTCCGCATTCTCTTCCACGGATGCGAATTCCTTGTCCGTGATAAAGCAGCAGTTTGGTGGGATGGGCTTACTTCTAGCCATTCTTCTCTGAAGTTCTCTTTCAATTTCATCGTCCCCAATTGTTTCTGTATCAATTTTAGAAACCGTCTCTGATTCTGGTACATTGTCAGCATCACTGGCCGAACCATTTTGGCTCTCATTATCAGAATCTTTCGCATCCAGAAGAGATTCGCCACTCTCACTAACTGGGTCACCAAGTGAAAAGCTAGAAGAAATCTCGCTTGCACGATCCGGACTTGTTGATCTCTCTTCGCCATTTCGTCGTATTTTTGAAGCTTCTTCTGCAGCCTGATTCGAGGCAAGACGGCGTTGCAGTCGTTCCTCCCGTTTTTTGTCCTTCTTTGTCTGTTGTCGTTGACCACTTCCACGTCCTTTTCGGCCCTGACTCAAAGCCTCTTCCTGCTCCTCTTGAGCCTGTTGCTGGAGGATCTTTTCCGCAAATACTTCTGAAGAAATGGGAGGCAATGAAGCTACTCTACGCTTCAAGTTATACCTGTGCCAGTCAGTCTTCATATGAAGCCTCTGCAGATCAGCAGTAGGAAATGAAAGGCCACATGTGTTGCAAGTAAAGAAGGGCACTCCTTCACTTGTAACTCCTCGAGAAATAGATATTTCCATAGTTAAATGATCAAAGTAATGTGTTTGTGTAAGAAGATCACCGCAAAGCAGTTCCGATTTCTAATATAATATACGCTCAACAAGAATATATTGTGAAAAGTTTTCTTGGGAGAAATAAAAAAATTAAGGTTAGGGTGGTTACATCACACACTGTCACAATGAATGATTAGCTTGCTCATGAATGTTCTCGATACAGTTGGATCAAGGCGCCCGTCACTTAAGTTGCGCTGTGATTTCTGAGAAGGTCTGGGGTGGACCATAGCTGTGAACTGTACACTCACTATGTTTTGGAGCAATGATCTAGATGTTGATGACCGTTGTGAGTCGTTTCTTGTTAGCACCCAAACTACTTTGCATCGGACATAATAACAATTTACAACATAGAGTACTCTCAACATAGAAGAGCTACGACCTTTACGACCCCATTATTCAAAGTAAAGATGTACAGTTTCCGTAGAAAAAGAATTAAGATCTCAATACGGTATAATTCAAAAACAGAAATGGCTTGTAAAACTTTTATTGATAAAAACGCCCATTAACATGCATCCTCATAAAAAGAATAATCCACGATTGACGTGTTTATCGGTACTTGACGAAACCGATGTCGGCAGCCTTTTCACGGAAGGACTGTCTGCAAATGTTAAGACCGTACTTGCGAATGACAGCGTTGCGGGAGCCGGTAATGCGGCTATATCAGTTAGATAAATTCATTAATCATTATTGTAATACCACTTACCACTCGCGGGAGCCCTTGCCGTACTTTCTGGGGTGGGAGTACCAAACGTTCTCGTGAGCCATTGTGTCTGTAATTTAGATTAGTACATGGAAAACGTGCATGCAAAAGAGCAGTAAAAGGATGATTACAAGTGTTCGAGGAGAATATAGGAGTGGTAGCGCATATCAGATAGGGTCAGATAGGGTATTCCATAGAATTTATCGAAGTACTCCTTAATCAAGTATCACACTCCCGCAAGTCCAACAAACACCAGCAGTTCGCATATATCCTCCTCTCCGACATTTGTATTAATCGACGTGACGTGTTGTTGCATACCTTATATCTGAAATTCGAACAGTTGATGATTTCAAACGTCGAAGTGAAAGAATTCGAACTAGTTTTCTCCCTTTCCACTAATTTCGTAAGATTTCAAATTTTTCTTCATTTAGAAGGTCTTCAACTTTCCTAAATAAGAAATAAAAAGTCACATAATGATTACGTAAATATTTATTAGCATTATATAATTGTCTTACAAATATTATTATTATTATTATTACATTGCAGAATCAACAACACCGATCGATGATAGAAGTCGCAAATTGTTTACTTCTTTCAGAGAAGTTGGGCCCTCTTCTGAGATCTGATTTGATTCGAACTGTTTAATATTGATTGAAGGTGAAGCATTTTGCTAAACAGCCAAGCAATTTCCTAAATATCATGGAAAAGATAAATGGAGGCTTGTTTTCTGAAATTCTCTCTTTGTCATTGTTAACTTGTCGCTCTCTACTAAGATGAGCCATGCCTGACTTCTCTTCTAGGATCACACTCTTGGGTTCGCGATCTCAAAAGTCTACCTGGACGTGACGCAACATTTGAAGATATGATTCATATAGGTGCATGTTTTTTTTTCCTCAATGCATCTATCAAGTACAAGTATAAAGCATATGATTGACCAAAAAACGCGTAGCAAACGGAAATACATGTGGTTAAAAGATTGGCCCCGTCAAAAAAAATTGCACGGCGCGGCATAATATATGATGCTGAGATACAAGTTAATGTGATATCAATGACTAAAAACTACTCAAAAGTTTCTCTATCAAGCGCCAAGACCTTTGGTGAGCTCGCTGTGCAACTTGTTCTGAGAGGTGGTTTCTGAAATAGCAGTGATGGTTCTTAGGTCACCAATGATGTCCCTAGTCTTTCCAAAATATACCTCGTTGAGGACATTTCGCAACTTAGATTCGACATCTTCAATAATGCTGCCAATGTTGGCAATATGTGATCCAGAATCCTCAACAGGGAGAGTTTGTTCTGTCTGTCGAGTCAAATTTCCACTGAGTTCCAGACTTCCAAGGGATTGAACTTTGCTATTCATGTCAAGAATAACAGTAGATGTGACTTTGTAAACAGCGGATTTTCTGCTTGTCGACTCAACCTCAAAAACGTGTATACTGTCCCAAGATCCAGACTCAGTACCAACCTTCTCGGAAGCTATATTATAGGTTAATATTTTTTTCGATCAATTCTCATGGCACATCTTACACTTCTTGAACAATGCAACACCAGCAAATCCGTCATCCTGGTCCCAAAGGTAAGCGCTCGAGACACCACCCTCGTAGTACAAGTCCCTGTAAATATCAAAGGAATCATTGGCAAAAATTTCAAGCTTCCTCAAATCTTCACTCGGGTTTGCGCCATCCGACAATGGGGGATCGTATTCTCCACTCCAAGGGCTACGGAAAGAGTCTCCGTCACGGTTGTAATCGCAGGTCAGGAATTTCTTGCCTGTTTTCTTACAGACCTTGACACCCAGCGGTTGGTCCACAGATGAAAGAAGGTCCTCAGCAAGTGAAGGGGCAATCTTGCATAGTGAGTTAAGGTTATTAGAGATGTGCTTCGGGTTTAGTCTTCGAAGGAGGTCCAGGGAAGCATCGAAAGGGTCGTCAGACTAGTCAGTTAGTTAAAGTTAGAATAGACACAATCAATTGCATTTCTAATGTTACTCTTGATTTTAGCACGTACCATTGTAGCAATTGATGGTTTCTTAGCAAATGGTAAAAGGATATCGTTGGCAGGAAGTTCAAAGAAGTCACACAAGGGTCAAAAATTCGGAGCTGGCAACAACAATTCTGGTCCCATATGGGTTAGGTCCCCTGTTGGGACCTCTCCTGTCATATAAGATCTTCCCCAGTCTACGCAACTGATAAACGCCCACCCTAACCAACTTACCGCGAAAGGGATATAGAACACCAACCTATATCTCAACTTCGCATACAATTATATTTTCTACTACCTTTTGCTACGGTCATTACTACTACTACTCATATCAATTTGGTACTATATAGGCCACAATTCAGGTTTAACATTCCATATTCAATTCTGAAATGGTAGCGTTCGGCTGTACCCAGGTGTGGCAAACACTTTCACTATTTTCAATTGGAATTCATCTCGCGCAAGCGGGCATCACGGATATTCACCAGCCCGGAACATGTGCAATCTATGGAAATGTGAGAATAAAATGTTATTAGAACGCTGGACTTTACTAATTCCAAATTATTAGTGTGGGAAAAAGTCGCTATTCGGAGCTGAACTGCCATGTCCCTCCAACACAAAGGCTGTAGACCCAGATGAGGATACCAGAGAGGCACTCGTAGATATATGTGGTGACACTTGGGCAGAGGGCCCAATTTGTTGCAATCTTGATCAAGTGGGTTCATGATCCGACTAATTACAACGCATACTAACACTAGTATAGATAAACAACCTTAAGAAGAATCTCAAAAAAGCTGAGAACATCATTTCTTCATGTCCTGCCTGCAAAGAAAACTTCTTTCAATTCTTTTGTCGATTCACTTGCTCACCAGACCAATCGACGTTTGTTAATATCACTGACACAGATGTGAGCAAGACTGGAGAACAGATTGTGACAGAACTGGACCATTATGCCGATCCTGTTTTTGCCGCCGGATTTTATGAATCATGCAAAGAAGTCAAGTTCTCTGCTACTAATGGCCGTGCAATGGACCTTATTGGGGGTGGAGCTAAAAATTATACTCAATTTTTCAAGTTTCTGGGCGATGAGAAGCCCTTGCTGGGCGGCTCCCCATTCCAGATGAACTTCCCGTGGGATAATGTGCCCGATGGTATTAAACCCAACACAGGTATCGTTCGCAATTGTAATGACGAAGATGAGCGATATAGATGTGCATGTCCTGACTGTCCTGACTCGTGTCCAACCCTACCGGAAGTTGCCACTGCTCATCATTGCAAAGTCGGAGCTATTCCCTGTTTTTCATTTGCCATTTTAATTTCCTATGCCGGCATCCTTATTATTTTTATATCTGGATACAGCTTTTATGTTGCTTGGAAACTGAAGGTCACTGAGGAATCCGTACGCCTTTTACATGACACTCCACAGGCCGACGAAGATGACGATGAGTTTTTCACCCATCAGGGAAATAATAGAAACAACTTCTGGTCATTCTTTAGAGAAGAAAACCCATTTTCATGTTTGCTTTCCAGTCAGTATCGTGTCAATGCAACCCTTCAAGTGTGGTTCGCACAGTCAGCTTTCATTTTTGCATCCTTTCCTGGGGCTGTAATTGGCACTTGCCTTGTTAGTGTACTTGTCCTTTCTCTTGGTATTCTCGGGTTTTCGCTTGAGCTTAGTCCTGTTCGCCTTTGGGTGAGCTCTTCTTCAACTGAATACCAACAAAAGATGTTTTATGACAATAACTTTGGGCCTTTCTACCGTTCAGAGCAAGTGTATCTAATTAATGAAACAGGCCCTGTTATGAGTTATGATACTCTGGCGTGGTGGTTCGATGTCGAAGCTCGAATTGGTCAATTATCCACTGCAGATGGGTTAATGTTTAAAGATGTCTGTTATGGCCCATTTGAGGATACTTGCGTGCTTCAATCAGTGACTCAATACTTTCACGGTGATATCAATGCACTTCCTGAAGCTACTTGGTCTCAAAAGATCCAGTCGTGCGCAAATAGCCCAGTAACCTGCCTTCCACCGTTTAACCAGCCGCTTTCAAAGGAAATGATTTTTGGAGGTTATGAAAACGAAAATGTTTTGAGTTCTAAGGCACTAGTTGCTACTTGGGTGTTGACTAATGGTGATGAAGACTCAGAGGTAGTTCTGAAGGCCAAGAGCTGGGAAACCAGCTTGGAGGCGTTGTTGCTCGAAATTCAAGAAGAAGCCATAGCGAGAGGCCTGCGGTTAAGTTTCAACACTGAAATATCTTTGGAAAAAGAGCTGAATAAGTCTACAAATACGGATGCTCGAATTGTGGCAATATCGTACCTGTTCATGTTCTTGTATGCCTCTACGGCACTTGGAGGAGTTGTTCCTGGATTTGGAAAAAACACTCTTGTCAAGTCCAAATTCTCCTTAGGCCTCTTTGGTATATTTGTCGTATTACTTTCAGTATCTGCTTCTGTTGGCTTTTTCTCTATGTTAGGAGTTAAAGCCACTCTCATCATCGCTGAAGTTATTCCATTTTTGGTTCTTGCTGTTGGTGTTGACAATATTTTCTTATTGACACATGAACTAGAGAATGTTAATGCATCACATCCAAATGATTCAGTGGAAGAGCGTGTCTCACGCGCTGTTGGACATATTGGTCCTAGCATCCTGTTGTCCGCTTTGTGCGAAACCCTGACCTTCGCACTTGGAGCTACAGTTGCCATGCCTGCCGTTCGCAACTTTGCACTCTATTCTGCTGGAGCAGTATTTGTGAATTTCATCCTCCAGATGACTATGTTCGTCTCGGCTCTCGCTTTAGATCAGAAACGCGTTGAAGAGAATCGATTGGACTGCTTTCCATGCATCAGACAAAGAAAGCAGAAAGGAATGTCCCAAGAGTCATTTTCTTCCCTCAGTGCAAGAGTACTTGCGTCCCCTGGGGTTTTTGAAAATGTAAATGATCCGGCCATTTCAAAGTTAATTAGACGTCACTTTGCTCCTTTTATTTTGGGCCAGAAGATCAAACCTATAATAATAGCGGTCTTCTTTGCTGTTTTTGCTATTGGTTTATCATTGTTTCCTAAATTGGAGCTTGGCTTGGATCAAAGAATTGCTGTTCCATCTGATTCCTATTTGGTTGACTATTTCAACGACCTTTATTCGTATTTCAACACTGGATCACCTGTATACTTTGTTACCACAGATGCTAATTATACGTCGAGAGAAGTTCAGCAAGCATTCTGTGGTCGGTTCACGACATGCCATGAAATGTCACTAGTTAACATTCTTGAGCAGGAAGGAAAGAGATCCAATGTGTCGTACATCAAAAATACACCCACAAGTTGGCTTGACGACTTTTTGACGTGGCTAAATCCAGATCTTGATGAATGCTGCTTAGTTAAAAAAGGAACTGATGAATTTTGCCCCCCTCATAGTAACCCTCGACTTTGCGAAACATGTTACGCCCGACATGAACCATCGTGGGATGTCAACATGAGTGGAATGCCGCAAGGAGAAGAGTTTATGTACTACTTCAACCAGTGGATCGAGGCTCCATCTGATCCTTGCCCTCTGGGCGGTAAGGCCCCTTATTCAGCGGAGGTCTCGGTTGAGTATGGAGGTCAAAGCATTCAAGCGTCCAAATTCCGAAGTATGCACGTTCCTTTGAGGTCTCAGAAAGAGTTTATAGAGGCGTATGAATCCGCTCGCCGAATCGCCAAGTTAATTACCGAGTCTAGTGGCATTCAGACATTTGCGTACTCTGTGTTTTACATTTACTTCGCGCAATATGTCACAATCGTAAAGGACTCTTTCGCTCTCATTGGTGGCGCGTTAGCTGCAATATTCGTGATTGCTTCCTTTTTGTTAGGGTCTTTTCAAACTTCACTGGTGATTGTACTAACAGTTATAATGATTCTGACGGATATTGTAGGAATCATGGCGCTCTGGGGTGTCAGCTTAAATGCTGTAAGCCTGGTTAATCTTGTCATCTGTGTTGGTATTGGTGTGGAGTTCTGTGTTCACATTGCCAGGGCCTTCACCTTTGTTCCCAAGGCACAACTTCCAACTGCATATGGTTCAACCCGTCAAGCCCGTGCATCTAATGCGCTTGTTAGTGTGGGTGGTTCTGTGTTTGGCGGAATTGCTCTCACGAAGTTTATTGGAGTCTCTGTGCTTGCTTTCACAAGGTCAAAGATTTTTGAAATTTACTACTTTCGAATGTGGTTATCATTAGTGATCGTTGCGACTTTGCATGGACTGGTTTTCCTTCCAGTTTTCCTATCTTATTTTGGAGGTAAAGGCTATATTTTGGATGAGGGCGATGAAGGCCTTATGGGCGACTTGGCGTCGAGACTGGATAACAACGATAGCGCAGTCATGTCCGATGAAGATGAATAGAGTAAACAAGCATTGTATAATTCTTCATTTCATATTTTATATTATTTTTTATTTCATTTGTTGCCGTTTCGCTGTTTTATATTCTTGACACCCTATCAGACGTGTTTTTAGAGTTTCGCGAGAAGGGTGGGTTGGGAGTGTCACGAAGTCTTTACATCATCACTCCCAAAAAGCGCGTACCAAGATTTGTTCTGTTAGCCAGACAAACAATTGAAGTGAACTCGTGATTATGATATCTGATATAAAGATTTCTCGATCCTGGTTCACGGGATATCAGGATGCTCTCAAATGGTCTGACGATGGTATTCTTGCCGCCCCTTCAAGGGAAACGGTAACTATCTTTGTGAGTTAATTGAGCTATAGACGCGATGCATCAGCGATTTTCTTAGCAGCCTTAACTAACTCGACTTTTTAGTCTCCATCGGTAAGTGGAGATACAGTCAAATCGGTTATGAAATCAAAAGCATCTATCGATGATTTCTACGATACCATTCACACGCCAACCCTCAGCCTTCCCTACACTTTCGAGCAAGATGTCTCATGTATGCTACCACAGCGTCGACCCTTCAATAATGCATCGCATGTATATCTAACACTATTTAGCATTTGATGATATTGAATTTTATGTGGAACCGTATAATCAAGACCTGACGGTAGTCGACGTTGCGTGGAGCCCAACAGGTCAAGCCAACAATAAAGGGTATGCTTTAAAGTTAATTTTTTTTATTTTTCGAAGAAACGCGTCTAACAAGTCTAGGTGCATATTGTCAGTGTTGACCAGCAGAGGAGAAGTGTTATTTTACGAATCGTGGGGTAATACTAAGATCCCTCGATGGGAAATGGTACGTATACCTGCGACGATGGATAGGTCCCTGTTAACAGTAAATAGACCCATGATGTTATTTCTATTATGTGCGAAAGCCCCGAAAATGGAGGATTAGGAAGGCCAAAAAATGGAGCAGATTTACCAATGTACATTATCCAATGTAAGTCATTCCTTTCTCGGTAGCAAAACAAACTAACTGAATAGCTATGGCGTGGTCTCCTCAATTCCCTGTTAACTCAGCCAAATGGGGATGTGTATACTTTGCAATTGGCACTAAGTCAGGTCACATTCGCCTAATGGAAGTCAAAGATGGCAAACCTCGGTTGTTGCATGAAATATTGCTATCAAATCACTGGGTCACAAAGCTCGAATGGGGCAGCAATGTGGTGACTAGTACCGGTGAACGTATGTCAAGGCAATTGATATTGGATAGTGCTAATTACCCTAGATGTATCGATCTTGTTTGCTGGTTTAGATGATAACTCTGTCTTTGCATGGCCTATTTCTTTCAACGTCGAGACAGAGTCTCTAACTGCAAGTGATGAACCAGTTTTGATTCAACCTCCCTCAAGACTTTCATTGAGCTCATTTGCGTCCATTTACCATACCGTAAGTTTTGTGACAAAACCATGCTTCTCAGTTTCTGACTTTGTGTAGCAAACGCAAAATTTTGTTTTTGCATTCACTATGGGGTTTTCAGTTGTCAGCATAGTCATGCAAATTAATTCAGAGACACCTACTATTATTGAGAATAATTCAAGTCGTCGTGCTGAAATTAGAATGCTACCTCAGCCGATTAATACTCTTGGGCTCTTAATAAAAAACGACAGAGAAATATTAGTGGTTGGCTTTGCGGACAATGATAAGTCGTCGCTGCTGACAACACTTGCCCTTACTGATGAGACGCCTATTTTGAAAAGGATTGAAGCTTCTAAAAATCCCATTGATAACTACATTGAAGATCGGCTAACTGCTGGAGAGTTCCTGGGCACCACGTTTTCTCAGGATATTGCCAGCGAAAAGAAATATCAGTTCCAGTGTTTTGGTATGGCTGTTAGTCCTCTAGGAGATTATATCGCTTTTCTCCACTCTATTGTTCCTGATGGTCAGCTCAGATATCCCATTTTATCAAACTTAAGATATAGAATTTCCTTTCTGGTACTCACCGATTATGACGAACGTCTATCGCCTGAAAAGATTACAGTTCCCTTATTTGCGACTCAGCACTCCCCCATTGCATTTTGGTGGAAGATTCGAGCTATATCAAAGAGTCTGCGGTCTAAGCAGAGAGCCAATTATATCGAAGCAGTGAGTGAGCAATTTTACAACAAGGGATCCGATGGCTTTTCCAAAACTGGGGTCGACGAGATTGATGATAGCAAGACCCTCGAAGAACATGTCGCCACTAACCTTTTCATGTCCGCTTCTGTGGAAAACCTCCGTCTTTACTCCCATTTAACAACCTCAACCGATACTTTTCCTCGTTTAATCTTAGACAAGATTGCTCTCACTGTTCTAAGATATCTTCAAGTCGTCGCACCTGCCGATTCTTTAACTAGCGCGTTTGATAAAGCAATAGTGCTGTCATACTGTCAAGCCTTGTTGACGTCGCCCAACAAAAGCGATAAACTTTTTGTCGATACTGCCAATTCTTGCTTGGAGAAATTTGGCTTCGATCCCGAAGTCCCCGCTACCTCCACACTTGCTATTCCCGGCGATGGGTTTGAAGAGACATTCAACTTTCTAGCGGCTGATGACATGGAGGTGATTAATAGTGAGCGCGGTCACGCATGGCGCCGGTGCAGCACGACATTATTACCTTTGACTCATTACCATGGCAAGACATGTAGCGGATGTGGGCGGCCAATTGTGGGGATCTCGGATATGCCGCCAGATGAAGTTGGAGAGCTAATAAAGAGTATATTCAGAGCAATTGATATTTGTATCTATTGCGGCTGCAGGTTTATGAAAAATTAGGTGTTTCGTGACGGGATCTTACCTTAAATTTGGTATGCGGCAGCTTCAGTCGGTTAAACTTCTCTGTCTGACATTAGATTACAATCAGTATACGAGATCCAGGTGTTAATATTGTATCTGAGCGTTGGAAATAAAGCCGTTATAGTTGATGAGAGTGCCACGTTGAGTCCTATTAATGGTTGTGACATTTCTTAAAGATAGTGCACTTCAACTATTCACAAAAAGATATATTAAAAGTAATGAAAGCAAAAATAAAACGGTCTGGTTTTGCGCAAACTTATGCAAAAATATTAATACATAGAATGCTCATGAGCAAAACAAAAAAGTGTTTTGTCCTTGAGCGTACAAAGAGTATGTTTCTAACCCTTGGCGTTTTTCAACGAGAGGTAAGCGTTCCAGAAGACACCAATGGTGGAGGCAAATGGAACTTGAAATGCCCTCGGCATGAGCAGAAAGTTGACAAATTGAGCTAGTGGCCAGATCGCATAGTTCACCACAAGCGTTTGAAGATACTTGGTGCGCAACTTTAACCGCACAGCATCAAGATCTCCCCTGTCAATTACAACCGTTGTGTAGACGAAAAAAGCAGCCAGCGAAAGTGGCGAGTAGCACAGCTGGTCGGACAGAACTCGTTTCAGGGCAGACAAGAACAGATTGTCCTCGCTATACACGTCGTTTAGAATGGCGTACCAGCAGTACTGGAGAAACGCTTGGATGACGCCCCACACCATAAACAAGGAAAGACGACGGAAGTTAAAACCTACCTGCTCCTGTGCCAGGAACGACGATATGCTATTTGTCCTCGAACGAACTTTTGGCTGTGTGGCATGGACAGTTGAAAAATTGAAATCGTCAGCCAAGCCTAGCTCGACCAAAGTCTCAGCTCCCTCCCCTTCGTCGTCGCTATCATATGACCCCACTTGAATTATTCCGCCCTTTGGAATTGCCTTTTCAAAGACCCATTTTATGTTGAACAAGCTCGTATCGGGGCTAAACTCCATAAGCGAAGTCAAGGTCTGCGCCAGGGTATCCGCCAGTCCAAACAGCAAGATGTTTGTCACAACCATTGTCAGCAGTGCCTGCTGTGCATAGAGAGTTGAGTATATAAACATGAGTCGAATCAAGAACCCGCCAAAACATAACATTATCAGCCAGTTGAGCTTGGGAGTCCTGAAGAAGCGATAATCTCGGAACATTACCCACCATCTGGAGATATTTGATCCTAGTCGTCTATACCAAGGCGCTGGAATGACTTAAAGAGAGGTTAGATTGCGGCACACCCATGACAGCTGAATGCTCATACTCACATTGATCATTGTCGTAGATTCTGGACGAGAGTTGTGTTTGAACTCGCGGTAGCGCAGTTAGAGTGTCGTCTCCTAAGAGAGATACCATTTAGAAGCCCAGTCAATGTACAGATAATGCCGTTTATATCTTTTGTTTTATCTGTGCACTTTATAGGATCATGGAGGAGGGAGGGGATGTCACTGTTCGAAAGGGTTGGAGGGAATATCTGAGTTTGCTCGCACGTTGGGAGGATGTTGTTCAATAAAATGCCGCCACCCAGATTATCTTGATAATCTCTACAATTGCCATATTGGGTAGTCTTATTATTTTTAGCTAATGATATTGCAACACTCGAATAATACAATTTTCATTTCGAGATATTTGCAACAGCTGCCCATATATGCTACCAGATTCACTCGAAAACATAAGAGCTATTTGGCTTATATTCTAATGTCTATAGTGATTTGAGTTCTACCTTTTTGTCACGTGCAGTTAATGTCTGTCCTCCTATGCGGGGATTTTGATTGGAGTTGACATTTTATAACAGTCACGCTCGCACGTACTAAATAGGAAAGTATGAAGTATATAGTTTTTCATGTATTGAATATTGTATCCTGAAAAACCTTTCAGTCCTAATAGAATGTCACCTAACCCTGTAGAGATGGAGCAATGCTACTCCCAACCCACTCACAACCTTTTGATTTTGCCCTTGCGAGACTTCCATCCTGAGCGACATATCGACAAACCTGAAGGACCACCGCCTTGTAGCACATATAACACCATGTTGATTCCTTACGAAGACCGCAGAAAGATTCACTCTTACCTCTTCCAAGGTAATTATTCCAATTTTTTTTTTACAAAACAACCCCAGCAGCAGCACTTGCAGATGCAGATGGAAATTTTTTGAGCGACGAAGAAAAAGCTACGAAAAAAAAAGGAATAGTTGATAGTTGGAAAAACTACTTGCGACTTGTGTGTGTAGATGGAGATTATCAGCGCCTGATTTGTTTTGATTGTATTGTTGTTTTTTCGACTTCGACGACATATTTCTGACGAATTATTTCCATCTGAACTGTGACGGGGTTATTCAATCATTTGAGATCATGTTTTTGCTAACTCGATACAGAGGGTGTTGTTGTTGCCCAGAAGGACTTTAACAAGCCTCAGCATGAGGAGATTGAGACCAGAAACCTCTACGTTATCAAGGCCCTCCAGTCTCTGACCTCCAAGGGTTACGTCAAGACCCGCTTCTCTTGGCAATACTACTACTACACTCTCACCGACTCTGGTGTTGAGTACCTTAGATCTTGGTTGAACATCCCCAGTGATGTTGTCCCCATCACTCACAAGAAGACTGCCCGTCCTCAGCTTGGCGGCCGCCGTGAGGACAGACGTCCCAGACACAACGATGGTGAGGGCTACAAGAGAAGAGAGGCCAAGGAGACCGCTGGTGGTGACTTCCAGCCCCAGTACAACTAAGTTATGTGTTGTCATGTATCAATAAAAATATAATGTCATTTTAATCAACATTTTGTTAACGTTGTGAATTTTTTTTTTTTTTTCTTCCTTGGTGTGGAGATAAAAGCGTGGTTGATGCTTGAAATTTCATTTGGGAGCTGCTGATGCCGAAGTGCAATGTTTGCATGGATATTAAATAGCGAGGCCTAACATGTCTCACTTCATTGGTTCCAAAGAAGACATGACGAGGACGAGCGATCGAGAGTACGCAGCTAAATGAGCCCATAAATATCATGCGATCACAAATTTGAAAAGTCATGAAGAGGTTTAAGCGAGGAAGGGGGAAATGGGTGGTGGTGTATGTAATTGAGGTGAGTTCACATAAGTGCAGTCGACCCCCGATGCCGCTTCATACGGAGGCACGGGAGTGCATCTCGCTGTTAGAGAAGTGCTTGTATCGCGAAAGACAACTGCACGATGCTCAGTGAGCGGTCGCCTCGAGCTATCTCTACAAATTGAAATGTTTAAAGTATGTATGCGATAACCGGCCGGCCACTCGGCAAGAGAATTATAATTAGAACAGCCTGGTGGCATGTGCAGTAATCAGTTTGTGCTTGTGCTTGTCGCAAGCTAGAAGTCGAATGCTTCGTTTTCCCAAGCTCAGTGAACCGTGGGTTTGCAGAATGGTGCTGTTGGTACTGTTGGTGCTGCTAGTTGATAATATAAATTTCATGGGGGTCAGCATGGATGACCAGATGAACATTGTAGGCATCAATTTGTGTCGAAGCTCAGTTGTCCTTCCAGACTTGGACTGGCATGCCCGGGAGACTACCGACCAGCAGTACCGATCGTGGATCCAATAGTACTGGGAGCATTGACCATTTGAAGGTATCGTCCGTCTCCCACTGGCCTGTCACTATTTCTGACACTAACTACTAGTATGCTAACGTTCTCGAATCCACATGTGTATGCTGTACATGACCCTATACTCGAGTTGAGTTGTTGGTATCTGAGCATTGAGCTCAGCTGTGCTCTTTAAAGCTTAAACTCTGGCATGAACACTGATCCTGGGTCTGAATTGTTTGCCTGGGGTACGCGTTGGGTCTGAGTGGCTGCAGAAACATGCTTTTTCTATTACCATTCCGCATGCTGTCGGTGGCATCTTACATGAAGCAAATCGTTCCTTTTGAACAATGGCCGAGCCAACAATCATTTGAAGTGATCATCAATCAAGAATTCCTTAAGCTTTTTCTGGTTAACCAACGGCGGCCGCGAGTCGAAAAGAAACTTTCGAAAGCTTCAAAGTTTTTTATCCGTTGACTTGACTGGCTGGGAAAATCTAAAACATGCGCGTTCCTGGAAATGATGCAGTCATGCGTCTTGCAATTGTTCAAGCTCAAGTGTTTCTAATAATAACCCACCCTGGAGAACACTGAACATTTGAAATCACTAGTGAACTTGGCATCTTCCACTGAGGAAAACATTGATTGCAATGCTGGTGTTTGTGATTGCGAGTGTCAGTGCTCGCGAGCGAGTGATGCGCGCATTTTATAAGGCCAGTTGGTGGGCTTTTGCTGGCTGCTGCTACTGCTCAACGCTTGATAACAATGAACTAGCGGCAGCGGCAGCACTTGGAGTGTTCAGTGTTAATTTCGGTGTTTTTTTATTTTATTTTTCTTGCATTCCGCAAGGCTGCGACTTCTGCTGCCGCTGCCGCTGCCGCTGCCTTCCATTTACCGCGCGCGCTGTTTTACATGGAACGTTCCGTTTCTGGTGTCCCATCAGGGCATATGATCGTCAATCAGCCATCATAATCAATGCCACTGGCTCAAAAAGCCTATTACCTAAGTACACCCACCAGCGTGTGTCAGCAAACAACGTCATAACCAGTTGACCATCATCATCGATCATTCAAAGGACTTTCAGTGATAAAAACAACCAATACTACAGCACCTGTACTACTCACATAATATGGTCACAAGATCTCTAGAAAGCAGCAATTGATGGCATTGATGGCATTGATGGCACTTTCAAGCCAAGCCAGTGCAGCCATGTGCTCAGGCTCCTGGCCGAGTTTACCATCTCGGTCAGAACCTTGAAAGTGTCTTGGAGTTGACATGAATCACACACCCCAAAGAGAAAGGCTCTCATGCCGCCCTGCCCCCCTCCAAAGACCATTGATATCCATGCACTCTGTTCTACCAGCCCGTTTCCATGTCTTGCTATCCATAAATGGCTGTAGGTTGAACGAGCGTTACTCTCTATCTCCAACTGTCCCTCCAGCCGTTTCGAACCTCTAACCAACTCTCACCAACCCCGATTTGAATGTCCACATCACAGATGCTCTCGATTCACAATTGGAGCCAATGGCTATAATTAAAGGTGCTCCGCGAGTGCTCTTCGTCAGGAACAAACTAAACACTCTGCAAACGAACCTTTTTGGCCTTTGATTTGTTAGGCTCCAGTTCCCTTCAGACAGAATTTCCGCTACTGCGTACTATCTCATATATTGTAGTCTCAGTGCTTCTTCTCCAATATTTCATCTATTTATTTATACATTCGCTGGGGCTTCTTAATTTCTTTTTCATTTCTCTTTAATTTTTATTTTACTTTTTTTTTTTTTTTTTTTTTTTAATTTTTTTTTATTTGTTTGGCTCTTTGCCGACTCTTCCTTCTCTTTTTTTCTTGACTTTTGTCCTTCATATCTTTTCTTCTCTTTCCTTCTTTTTCTTCATCATCCCGCAACCACCCATATAATCATCGTACCTCGAGACGCTCGCTATTCGCCATGGGAAGAAGAAAGATTCAGATCCAGCCTCTTTCAAATGAACGAAATCGTTCAGTGTAAGTACCATACAGGCATTCCAGCCTTTATCGTGATCCTTCTCCGCACACTTACTCACCAGCTAGAACCTTTTTGAAACGGAAGGCTGGGCTCTTTAAAAAAGCTCATGAGCTCGCAGTGCTGTGCCAAGTCGACATTGCAGTCCTGATCTCTGGACACAATAACAAACTGTACGAGTTCTCTTCGTGCGACAGCCATGAAATGGTTCGAAGATTTCTGGAGGTAGGAAAATCAGGAAAAAGCCCGCCCGTCATTGTGGTTATTTTTAGAAACAAGTCGTTCATGCGCGCAAGGTACTAACCAAATCTTAATTAGGCTCAACCACACGAAAAAAAAACACCACTGGATTTTGACAAAACAAAGTCCTCCATAGCGCTGAACACAGCCAATGGCCACGCCAAAAGCGACGACGAAGATGAAGAAGAGGACGAGGAACAAGACTTCTCAGACACAAACACAACCCTGGAACCAACAGTAACCCCGTCCCCTTCGCTCGCCAAGATAAAAGTAGCACATTCGCGCGCAAACTCTCGTGCCTCTAACGCGTCCCCGTATGTGACGCCCTCAATAAACCGTGCATCCAAGCATTCAAAGCAACTATCTAGCGTTTCGAGCATGTCGACACCTCCTATACCTAGTGTTACCACTACCCCACTGTCGGGGAGCACGTCCACCCAGGGCGCTTCAGTTAAAAAAGAGCAACAGCCAGCAGCACCTGTTGCAGTTCCCTATAATAACCCTGCCGTCTACGGCGCCCAACCTGTAGCATACCAACAGGTGAACGATGCGCAAGGCAAGCCAATGTATTTTCCAATACCGTACTCCAATGCATATACTCAACCCGCTATTGCTAGAATAACGCAGCAATATCAACCTCCTAATCTTCAACAGCTACAACAGCAACAGCAGCAATATGCCCAGTCTATGGCAGCTCACCTTAATAGCTCCTTTGCCATGCTCCCTGCGAGGTCTGTTCCGCTCAATGCTTATTCCTTCTCTCCGCCTGTTCCTATGAACGGGAATCGATATCAACCATATCAGGAGCAGTTCATGCCTCAACCTCCGGCGTCTAACCAATCATCTAGTCAACACGAGCAACCAGTTCCACAACAACTAATTGATGCAAATGTTAATTCCAATTACAAGCCTACTTCTAATCCCTCTCCTGATAATCATGTGGAATCTCAGTCTCAATCATCGCACTCAACAGACATGAATCAAGCTAATCAATCAGTGACCCACCCTCGCACAGTCGAACCCATGTTTCATTCGTCTCAGTCAGCTTCTTCTTCCCCCAGCATACAAGGAACTATCATGCGACCCAAACTCACTGTACAAATTCCGTCAGATGAAAATGCACAAGATAAGATGACGTCTAGCGATCAAGGTTCCAAAAGTGAACCATCGCAGGAAAACCAATTACAAGAGGAAAGAGCTAGAGAGGAACAGCCACCGCCCTCAGCTACAGAAGGGAATAATACTGGAGGAGGCAATAGCAGTACCTCTTGGGGTAATTTCGTGCTGCCTCCCCCGTCTCCTTCAACAAACCTTGCAACAAGCGCAGGTGGAGGGCCTGGAAATCCCTTCAATCGCCCTCCGTTGGCTGTCACTACCATCAGTGGGGAGCAAACCCCACTAAGCGCTGCAATGCCCAATCGTTATGTCAATGAAATGCTTCCATCGCCATCAAACTTCTACGGCGGAGACTGGAACCTTTTTGGTAACGGGGGATCTAGCAGTGGTAACTTTATGTCGCATGCCTCCTCGAGCAGCCTCCAAACTCCCAATAGCACCTTTCCAGCTATGGGGAGTTCTTTCTTGAGCCAACGTAGCCATTTAGGCATGGATATGCTCCCATCCCCCCTCCAGTTCAGCACGCCCATAGTAGTCGCCTCCTCGCAATCTCTAACGGACTTTTCCAGCAGGGGCGACAAGAGGGAACCCCCATCCGCTGCATCAGCGGGCCCATCTATGAAGCGCGTTAAACTAGAGAGCCAAGGGTTTTAATTATTTACGAACACGCCTCCCCCCCTTAACTATTATATCTGTAAGTACTTTAATGAATGTTGAAAATTATTTATTTCTCTGTATCGCCGAAACCATATGGCATGGAATTGTGTGACATCTATTCCGGATTAGGCCAAAAGAAAGATTAGCAATAAATTGAGGTTTCAATGATATCAATAGGGTTAGGTAGTTAGGGCTTGCAAGCCCTAATGCCAAACAACACCTTCCTAATAGGAACAAAGACCATGTAGTTCACATTAAAAAAGTTTTTCTGGGTAAATTGCAGTACTATGTCGAGCAGGTGCGAGAAGGTTTGGGGATTGCCTTTTTGCAACTCCTTGTATTGTCTATCACCGCCGACTCTGTAGCTGTCATTCGCATTCGACAAATCTTTCAACAGACAGATATATCACAATGAAGGTAAGCTCTGTCACCTCCTGCTACTTGTGCTTGATGTGCCGCGATACGTTATTGCCTGTAAGGATTCGAAAAGAAAGAAATATTTGAAAACCTCTGTTATTGAGACTCGCCAATATCCAACTTGTCGATAATTGAACACATTTTTTTTTATTTTTTTTCACACTACGCCTTGTTCTTCGACAACAATATCGTTGAACTTTGTAAAAACACCTCAGGCAGAAATCAATCGGTTTGACGTCGTTATGTTGGCCAACATGTTATTCGAAGTTTTCAATGTTGAAAATTTTTTTTTCACAACGCTTCGGATCCTTGCAGCTACGAGCACCACAACGATTTATTCTTTTTTTTTCTTGTTTAAATGAATGCTAACGCTTGTTTTTTTTATAGCTCAACATTGCCTACCCCGCCAACGGCACCCAGAAGCTCATCGAGATCGATGACGAGCACAAGGTCCGTGTTTTCTACGAGAAGCGCATCGGCCAGGAGGTCGAGGGTGACTCTGTTGGAGACGAGTTCAAGGGCTACGTCTTCAAGATCACCGGAGGTAACGACAAGCAGGGTTTCCCCATGAAGCAGGGTGTCCTCCACCCCACCCGTGTCAGACTTCTTCTGTCCAAGGGTCACTCGTGCTACCGCCCCCGCCGCACTGGTGAGCGCAAGAGAAAGTCCGTCCGTGGCTGCATTGTTGGTAACGATCTTGCCGTCCTTTCTCTTGTTGTTGTCAAGCAGGGTGAGTCCGACATTGCCGGTCTTACCGACGTCTCTGTCCCCAAGAGACTCGGACCCAAGCGTGCCAACCACATTAGAAAGTTCTTCAACCTCACCAAGGAGGATGATGTCCGCAAGTTCGTCATTCGCCGCGAGGTTGTCAAGGGCGACAAGACCTACTCCAAGGCCCCCAAGATCCAGCGTCTTGTCACCCCCCAGACCCTGCAGCGCAAGAGACACCTCAAGTCCCTCAAGGTCAGAAACGCCCAGGCCCAGAAGGACGCTGCTGCCGAGTACGCCCAGCTGCTTGCCACCCGTCTTGCTGAGAAGAAGGCCGAGAAGGCTGAGATCAAGAAGAGAAGAGCTTCTTCCCTCAGAACCTCCTCGACTGCTTAGATGTTTATGTGTGCTATAGCTATGATGTAATAAAAAATGAAAACAAAAAATCCAATTCTCCTTGCAACCGCTGACAAGCCCCCTTAGGACCGTTGAATTGGAATACCTAGCTAGGTGTGGGACCTAAACAGTGGGCATAAGTGTTAGGACCGCATCCTATTCAGGAGTCAAGTGGAATTGAAAACGGTCTTGTATATGGCATGGTATAGCATGCGTTGACTTAGTGACGTGCAGGATGAATAAGAAACAATAATTACTGAATGCACTTATTGTTAGAGGCTACAATATATCGACTAAGACAGGATGTGCTAAGAAAGTCTGGCAGAGGGATATCGCTCCAGGTTCCGGTGTGTATCTTGGAGCATCTACATGCTACGTGGTAAAACGTTGAAAGACGACTCGCTGTGTACGGCGGAAGCCATACAGAGGGGACACTCACTCTACATTCGTAGTTTTGAGATTGAGACAAAAATAGCTCGAGTGTATCTTGGAATATGTATCGTAGTTTAACACAACAATCCCTAGAGCAAGGCTGAAACTCGTAGTGCGTCCAAGCTGACTCCCATCCTCCGGATGCCATGATCCCATACCCACGTGAAGGGGCAGCCTGCTGCTTCTTTACCAGGTTGCATGGAAGTCGCCCACAATGTTTCGTCTTGGCCTGTGAGTGCCGAATCCCTAACTTTAGTCACTCAACGGCCTGAAGGGTTGATCACTAAACACTGCACTTCCACTTGTTATTTCTCAGCGTTTTCTAATCTCCACCACCATAGTACAGTACTTACTCCGTTAAAAAAAAAAAAAAATTCCTTTCTTTTGGACAACTCCACCAGAAAACAAAAGACGGAAGTGCAATCAGTCTCCTTTTAGCATTATTTCATCATGACCACCACCCCGCTGCCGGAAAGCGCCGAGCAAAAGCTGCTCCAGATCTTTGAGAACGTCGACCACGACGGGAACGGCCGGATCGACCACAAGGAGCTCGAGGGCGCGCTGGTGAACAGCGACTACACCCGGTTCGACTACGACACCGTGAAGGCGCTGCTGCGCATGTTCGACAAGACCAAGATCGGCAGCATCGACTTCCAAGAGTTCAAGCTGCTGTGGCTGTACCTGGCCGACTGGCGCAAGATCTTTGCCAACTTTGACAGGGACAACAGCCAGAGCATCGATCTCGCAGAGTTCCAGGAGACCCTCAAGGCCTTTGGGTATATCCTGTCGCCCGAGTTTGTGCACACCTTGTTTCAGAGGTTTTCAAAGCCAGTTGCGACGGGTACGGGTGACGGCACCGGCACCGAGAGAGACATGTCCTTTGATCTGTTTGTGCAGGCTTGTATCGTGCTCAAGCGCATCACCGAGTCGTTCAAGCGCTTCGACACAAACAGAAATGGGGTCATCACCATTGGCTTTGAAGATTTTCTGGCGACTTCATTGAGCATCTTGCCATGAGAACTGGTACCCAAGTAGGAGCAATAGTAACTGAGGAATTGATTGACGCTATAGATGGCAAATAATAAGTGAGATTTATTGAAAGAAAAAAAATGGCTTCCTTACGCCCTTGTGCCTTTGTGATATGGAGGGAATATATTCCTAACTCGCGCTGGCGCCGGGGTTGATCTTTTTGCGGGGCTGATCATCTTGACACATCGTCCTTACGCCTGAATAGTTGGTCCGAGTATTCTCCCAGGGCCCAAATCACGCAGCGGCCAGGGGGCGAGTGGTCAAGGGTTGGTCAGCGAGAGAGAGCGCCAAGCATTCGCCGGGCGCTACACGAAGGGTACTGGCGTGGACCCGTCGTGGATGGGCAGGCCAGGGGCCGGTGCCTAGCACGCCGGCGTCTCTCGGTGTCTGTTCGGACTCCTTTCATGGCTCTGCAGCGCCATTAACATTGAGTTCAGAAAATGTTCGCAGTACCTTTGTGCGACGGTCGGTGTTATTTTCGCTTGTTTGTGTTGTGTGGCCCCTCCCCCTGAACGTCCACGAGACCTGGAAAGCGCGAGCCGTACAAGCGCTCACGTGACCTCACTGGGAGAAAGGTGGCCGGAGGATGCTCGGCGAAAGTTTGTTTTGGCCTCGCACACGGCGTTAGTATTCTCCGTCACCCAAACAAACAGAACGAACAATTGAGGCCAAAGGCGCAGAGAACGCGCGCGGTGTCGTGTGCCGCCAACGAACGCTGAACAGGCGGCCGACGTTTCTCTGGACCGCGTTCGCCGACATGGCCGCTGCTAAAGTGGCGACACCAGAGCAATTTGGACTGCGCTCAAGGATCGAAACATGGAACACACGAGAAAGACAAACGGAGCTCGTCCTGAAGGGCTGAAAAGGCCCAGGCACGGCTGCGGCACAAGTTGCATTCAGGGAAACAAGCTTTGCGACAAACTTGGTTAAGGTGTGCAAAGTGCGTATATGCGACTTCTTTCACTCAGCGGGGTTTTCAACGCCGACCACCGATCACCCACTCCGGTAGCACCAAGGCGCCTCGAGCACCTAATTGCCTGCTCAACGCATAAATCGGCTCTTGGGGTTTTGCTCCGGCAGAAACGAACTGATGAATTAAAATATATAAGAGCCGGTCTGGCATGTCTGGAAACAGAATTTATTTGAATCTCCATCACTTATACATTACACACAGTCAAACACTCCTAAAATGGAAAGTGAAAAACGATACTCAAGCTCATCGGATAATGACCAGGAGGCCGTCCCACCAGCGGCCTTTACTGATGTTCAGGAAAGCCACAACCACAAGATAAAGGAAGGCGAGCTAGCGAACTTCGACGTCGATCTTGCCTATGAAGACCCCGAGGCCGAAAGAGTTCTCTCAAGAATTGTATCGCACGTGGATCCCAAGCACGCAACAGAAGTTAACGAGAACGATCCCTGGAAATATCAACTTGACAGCGAGACTGGCTTCAGACTCGTCGAATTTGTGGAAGGCGACACGGCAAACCCCATGAACTGGGGAAACGCACGCAAGTGGTTTCAAACAGTCAACCTCGGTCTGATCTGCTTCATGGTCGCTTTTGCATCTGGTATTGTTACTGGTGACATGTCTGGTCCCCAGAAAAGGTTTGGCGTTTCGGAGGAAGTTGTCATTCTCACAGTCACTCTACTTGTTATCGGCTTTGGTGTCGGTCCTTTGGTGTTTGCACCTCTTTCAGAAGAATACGGTCGTCAGATTATCTACAACACCACTCTTGGGGTCGCTGTAATCTTCATCTTGCCCTGTGCCCTTGCCAAAAACATTGGAACTCTGCTGGTGAGCCGATTCATTGGCGGTGTTGCCTTTTCCGCACCCATGACTCTCATTGGCGGCTCGTTGTCCGACATTTGGCCTACCAAGAATCGTGGTGTGGCCATGGCCGTGTTCTCTGCTGCGCCTTTCCTAGGTCCTGTCATGGGCCCCTTGATCGGTGGCTTCATTGGAGACTATGCGGGCTGGCGCTGGATTTACTGGGTTTTGCTAATCTTTTCGGGAGTTATATATATTCTCTCTGTCATCTTTATTCCCGAAACCCACCATGCGACCCTCTTGAAGAGACGCGCAAAGAAGCTGAGAAAGATGACTGGTGATGAGAGATACAAAAGTGTCAAGGAGATTTCAGCTCCCAAACTTTCGACTACCATGGTTATCTCTCTTAAGAGACCATTCCAACTCCTGCTTGAAGTCATTGTCTTCTTGGTCACCATGTACATGTCTGTTATTTACGGTCTTCTTTACATGTTTTTCTTTGCATATCCTGTTGTATTTATGGAAGGCAAGGGCTGGAGTGCTCATAAAACCGGCCTTGCTTTCATTCCTATTGCCGTGGGTGTTCTGCTCAGTTCGTTTCTTGCACCCTACATCAACAAGGATTACATCAGACGTGCAAAGCCCTACGTCGATGAAGGCAAGGCACCTCCTCCCGAGTTGCGACTCTACCCCATGATGTTTGGATGCTGGTTTGTTCCTGTTGGCCTCTTCATTTTCGCCTGGACTTCTTACCCCACCATCTCGTGGGTTGGCCCCGTTCTTGCCGGTCTGCCGTGCGGTTTTGGCTTCCTCATGCTTTACAACGCTGCCAACAATTACATTGTTGACTCGTACCAGCACTACGCTGCGTCAGCTCTTGCGGCCAAGACTTGCATCCGTTCTATCTGGGGTGCCTGTGTCCCTCTGTTCACCATCCAAATGTACCACCGTCTCGGTTACGAGTGGGCTGGCTCGCTCATGGCCTTTATTTCATTGGCATGCTGTGCCATTCCTTACCTGTTTTTCTTCTTTGGCGCTACTATCCGCAAGAAGTCCAAGTACGCTTACGACGGAATCTAAACTTGCATCCTGACAAAACAAAGTAGTGTGAGCTCTATTGGAAAACGTTCAAGTAGAGCCCGTATAATTTGGTATTTATAATTTTCAATGCAGTAATATAATTTTAATGAACCCTAAAAGAAACTACAAGTGTATTACAAGTACGACACAAGCATTTTGCATCAGCCGTGGGCTATGTTCCAAGCCGCGTACGTATTGACACTAGCCAATAGCGGACAAAAAGTGTAAAGTACTTAAGTCTCATGTTCCAAGTAATATTTTCTGTTATATAATAGAGAATCCTTCCAGACTTGTCCTTATGGAAGGGCCAGCTGAGTTCACGAGCATGGACTTAACTATCAGTGCACAGAATGTTTTGCAGTGCCATGTCCTGTTCGCCCATGGGAGGCACGGCCATCTGAGCCACGAGCCATACGGTCGTTACTGAGAATGACGACATCGCCAGTGCTGGCTCTACACCCGGGTAATTTCACAAGCAGGGTCCCTTGGCTCTCCCCCCCTCCGCGTGCACGCCTTGATATCTTTGCAGGCCAAGGGGACTCGGGTTCAGCATGAGAACGAGAACCAAGTGAGCCCAACCGCAGAGAAACCAGCCACCTTTTATGTGGCGTGGACATGAGAGCGAATTGCCATGGAACTACATTGACAGCGTTGAAGCAGCTAATAGCACGAACGAGTATTTGGACTACGGAAGAGAACTGCGTTCGCTACGAGAGAAAGAAGAAGTGCGAGATTCGCGGTGTTGGAATCTTCACGAGCCATTTCCAGGCGGGCGAACACGTAACGTGGAAACATGTCGCGTGTGCTGCAACACAGAAAAACACAAACAAATTGCAGGGAAAGAAAAAAATAAAAAAATAAAAAAAATAAAAATATTTCGCTCACCACCTTTTTTTTCTTTCTTCCTTTCTCTTCCACACGTTAATTCTCCTACGTTCCCTTCAACAGCCGGAATCACCTCCCTCTCCCTCTCCTTCAACGTTGATCCATCCAACCAACCTATTCCCTTAATTGAACTCAAAAATGTCTTTTGCTGCCGATATCCAAGACAAGATCTTCGCCTCCCTTAACTACGTTGATAAGGCAAGTTTTTTTTTCTCCCGAATTTTTTTTTTTTTCTCCTATGGCCCAACTCGTGGCAATTGAGTTTATCAGCTCCAACCAAAACATCCAGTTTACTAACCATCGTCTCTAGGAATTGGAGCGATTCCCCATCCTCAAGAAGATTGAGGCTCAGACTGGCGTCCCCAAGTCCTACGGTGTTTTGGGCTTTGTCTTCCTCTACTTCCTCCTCATCTTCCTCAACATTGGCGGTGTCGGACAGCTTTTCGCCAACTTTGCCTCCCTTGTCATCCCTGGCTACTACTCCCTCAAGGCTCTTGAGACCCACACCACCGAAGACGACACCCACTTCTTGACTTACTGGGTCGTCTACGCTGCCTTCTCTGTTGTTGAGTTCTGGAGCAATGCCATCCTTTACTGGATCCCCTTCTACTGGACCTTCAAGACCATCTTCTTCCTCTACATTGGTCTTCCCCAGTTCGGCGGCAGCAGACTCATCTACCTCAACGTGATCCGCCCCTTCTCTGTCAAGGTTCTCGGAATCACTGCCACCTCTTCCTCTCCCTCTGCCGCCCTCAAGGAGAAGATCCAGGAGGCCTCTGATGCTGCTTCCGAGGCTGCTTCCACCACCACTTCTGTCGAGCTCTAAATGGTTCATTATGAACTGTTTCTGAGGCGATTGTGTGTGCTTGTGTGTCTACATAGTAACATAGTGTGGTATTAGGTATTTAAAAATATTCAATAGGTCGGCAATCAGCAAAAGGTTGGCGCCTTATCCAGTGGATGTATTGACAGAAAGCGAATCGTATCAACGTGAATTCGTGCTGTTAATCGAGTGGCAGTCGCCATAGTAACAAAGCACGTGATTGTTTTTGAAAAACTCTTTATGGACCAACCATCTTCAAATGAAAAAAATCAAGCACCCGCGATTAACGTTTCCCGTCTTTTTCAACCGCCTATTAATTTCTAGATCAGCATACAGCCATGTTGAGCACCGGTGTCATGCGCTCTGCGCTTCTGCCAGCGATGCGGTCCAACCTTTTGCGCCCTGCCATTGCTACCACACTATACCCGCGAGGCGCTGCTGCAGTGCGGTTCCAGTCCAACAAGTCCAAAGTCGACCAGCCTGATATTGATATCAAGAGCATCGGAGTTCCCATGGGTATGTGAGAGAGAGAGAGAGAAGTAATTCAAAGTGTGTGGATGTTTAGACGCTAACAAAACTGGATCCTAGATTTGTATATCCAGCCCCGACCAAACCATATCCCTCGAGTGTACCAGAACCCCAAGCTGGCGTTTAGATCGTACTGGAGACGGTTTGTAGCGCTTGTCAAGAACACTGTTTTGTAAGTCTTTCAACATCTTCAAGGTTCCCCTTGTTTAACTCCGTCGACGTCTGTGATCTAACTATATAGCATCGCGCAGTTCCGAATCAAGTCCAAAATCTCGCCGCGGTTTGTCGAATGGCGAAACCTGGCGCTCGAGACGTACGTGGACACGAACCACGCCTTTGCGTCGCAAAAGCTCGACCTTGTGCAGGACCGCCTCAGCATGTGGGTCTACGAGTCGCTGAAGTCGCGCCTGGTGTCCGTCCCCAAGGGCACCAAGATGACGTGGAAGCTGCTCAAGTTCAACGGCACGCCCAAGGTGATGTGCATCCAGCCGCTGCTGCTGCCCGGCAAGCCGCTGCGCGAGCTGCAGATAGTCTACAAGATCGAGAGCCGCCAGCGCATTGCGCGCATCGCGCCCGGCGACAAGGAGCCCATGGTCCTGGAGCACGACGTCGTCGACTACGCCGCCTTCTCCTTCGACGCGTCCAAAAAGCCCTCCAGGGTCTTTTTTGCTGGCACCCTGTTTGAGACCCCCATCGCGGGACCCGTCCCCATCCAGAAGGAGTCGGCCAAGGCCATGATGACGAGCATGCAAGAGAAGGGTGACATCTTCCGTCAGCCCCCGCCTACCGGTCTGCCCGAGGCCCCGGTCTCTGAGACCGCTGCCTGAGCGTATGTGCATTGAAAAACAAGAAAAAGCGTGGTGCTACGAAGATGCGCAAAATGAGAATCTTTTTAGTAGGTGGAAAGGATAAAAAGAAACTAAAGCAAGAAGCTTCTGTTTTTTTTTGAGTTTTGTAAATAATATAAATTAAAAGGAAATGATTTTGCTGTTTGTGAAATGTACTTGGCTCAGCGTTGAGTAGTAGTTCTATGTCTCGATCTAAGTGGAGGAGGGTATTGGTATTGTGTAGTATACCGTTTTGGATAGGCATGTCGTTTGGAAACCTTAGAAGAGTGATTCGAAATCCAGCTAGGCTAGAGAAAAGATAAGATAGCAGAAAGAGAGAGGGAATGAAAAAAAAAAAATCAGACGCTATAAAGCCTGCAGACTTTGTTTGAGTTGGATCTTTCTGGGATATAATGGAAAGGCGCATGGAGGAGAGAAGAACGCAAGTGACGGTGCTCAGAACCCGTACTAGAGTAATCGTATTACTAGTTTTTGGTATGCAGCATATACCAAGCACAATCCGCAACCAAGTTTCGTTGCAAGTGAGTGGTTTCTCACGTAGGCAGCTTTGCCCACATCCTTCCTTCGACAATCGAGACAGAGTAAGTACGGATAGACTTGTGTAGGATTGGGCTCCCCAAACCATAACCGAGTTCATTTCATCTTGAAAAAAACCAACTAATAATTTTACAGCTTAAATACAATACATTTTTTTTGTTTTACCCCTCTGTAAGAGAGAGTTTACTATTTCATTTCCTGGCCCTGTTGTTGACTCATGATATCCACGTATCGACTTCTTGCATTACGGCGGGGTCCCTTGCGAGCTACACCCGGAGCAGGAGCGGCCGCAAGAAGGTCATCCAGTCCACCAGATATTGGGATAGGAGTTGATCTGGTAGACGTGGGAGCTGACAGAGGACCAGAACTAGGCGGTTGGGCAGAGCCGGATCTGCTCGGCGGTAAGTTAACATCGCCCATCGGAGGCGCGCTACCACTACTCGTATATGGCGCTCCTGTTGAAGGCTTGATACTTGGTCCCGCAGGTGGCGGAGGAAGAGGAGTATGTAGAACCTCCAGTTCTTCCTTGGGGGTGTTCTTATTTATGTACCGCCTTAGAACAGGATCGTAAACCAGAGCCATCTCTTCTCCAAATTTTATTTGAGTGGCCTTTACCTGATTATCATTATCATTGCCTTTGCGCATCCAAGAAAACCAGCCAGATTTCTTTGGCTTTTGTTTTTCTTTCCCCTTATCATCTTCCTTACCATTTTCTTCCTCTTTCTTCTGCATAGAATTATTTGCAAAACCCAAATCTTCAATTTCTTCCTCCTCTTCCTCCGCAATAGGGCTCTGCGCAGAAGGAGCATTGCTCATAGGAGGTGCAGTGTACGAAGTAGGAACAAAAGAAGGGGCAGCCATGGGTGCAAACACTTCACCCGACGACTCAACGTCATGCTCATTAGTATTTGCCTCGTTCGCGTCACTGGGATCATCGCCGTAACTATATCCATATTGGGGAGGTTCGTAAGGCGCAAATGAGGATTCACCCTGGTTGTCATTAGGTAAATCTTCATTATCCTTTTCGGGGATAGAACTTGGTTCACCGGAGCTAGCGTTGTCCGGCTCGCCGGCATCATATCCATAGATACTGCCATAGGGGTTATATCCGCCGTAACTGGGGGTAGAGACAGAGGGAACCGAAGGGGCCGAAGAATCAGAATTCTTATAATCTGAAGGACCAGATGTAGCTGGAGCAGGACTATACTTTGTTGCAACGTTAGGACTCGAAGAACCTGGAGAAGGAGCATAGGGATTGTAACTGGACACATTGTTTTGAGTGGCTGGATGTGTGTATGGGTTATGGCCAACAACTCCATCAGAACCAGCAGATTCAGACGTATCAGTTTGATGATGAGAGCTTACAGATTGCCTTCCACCTTGAGACGAGACTTCTGGCTCGTCAGGGTTGAAGCTATTAGTACGTGATAAGGCAATCGGCTGTTCAGAAGGTATAGCGGGTTCGTGATGAAGAGCAGACGAAGAAGAGTTTACTGAAGTGTCAGATCTAATGTAAGGGGAAGTTGAGGCAGATGTTGGCGCATATGGGTTAGAGGAAGGAGTAGAGGCTGGCCCATATGGATTAGAAGAAGCGACGGTAGCAGGACGCGCATAAGGATTCGATGCTGCAGGTACGCCTACAGGAGTTGGTGCATACGGATTGGCGGCGGGGGGAGTAGCACTAACGGAATTCTTCAAAGGAGTGATCGATGGGCCAGCATATCCGCTTTGAACGTATTCATGCGACTCTTTTTGAGTAGGATAGGGACGAGAGGAATTTGGAGTTCCGTAAGGTTCAATCGTACCAGCCTGACTTGATGGGTAATGAGAATCCTGATTAGTGACACTAGATCCCCTAGATCGAGTAGTGCTAGAAGATTTGGGTCGTGGCGCCATATCAAAAGGAGGAGCTGCCTCTGAACTTCTTCTTGAAATGCCATACGAGGGAGAATAAGGGCGAGGAGCTTGAGAGCCAATCGGCTGAGGAGGACTAAAATTATTGACATCTGAACTATGTCCAAAAGAAGTCTGAGATGGTAGCATAGACTTGGGTGAATAGTTCAAACCCTGAGGCAGGGAATCTTGTCCAGGAGGGCCATAAGGATTTCCGCTGTAAGAGCTTGCACGCATAGACATGTCAGGCTGTTTCGCTAAACCAGCAAGATCAACAGTCGATTGGGCACGAGAAGCAATTGGAGTATCTGCGAGTCTTTTGAAAATGCCATCTTGCTCTAATGAAGACTTAGCAGTTGAAGAATCATCACCAGTGACAAATTTCGAAAAGCTCTTGTCCAGGTGACCCAAAACCTTGTCAAGGTTTGGCCTTCCTAATTTACTGCCGATCCAGCTAGATGAAGTATCATCTTGGTTCAAATTGAGACGTTGCGCCACAGAGTCCATATATGTAAAGAATTCCTCAGAGTAGTTGGTTGATTTTCCAGCAGCCTTCACAATTCCTGTCACGATATCAAAGAAAGCTCTTGCTTCAACAATGCTGCCACAATCTATCAGATATGAAACCAGGTTAAGTTTATGCAAAACCAAATGGGGGCAGTAAGGAGTAATAGGAAGGGTAGGTTCCATACTGATCTTGTAATACTCCATTACTAAACTTAACAGAATGGAGTCCATATCGCGGCCAAATCCATTAGGTAAAGAACGATCGGAACCAAGTAGCTCAAATGAGGGTTTAACATCTGTGGGAAGACCAAATGTTCCTGTACCAAACAAAAGATGACAAATATGAGAAGCCTCAACATAACCAGACTTTAGGAGCAACGTTGATAAGACATTAGCGGTCTCTATGTTCATAGAAGAAGGATTTGAAAACATCATAGATACTATTGCCTTCCAATTGCTAAGAGATGCATTAAGCTGGGGGCCAGGGGTGGGCTCTTGCAGGGCAAGAGAGTACTGTCCAGGTAGAATCTCAGAAACTAGTTAACAGTTAGTAACAGACGCGGCAACTTGCAGAGAAAAATGAAAATACTTACCAGAATCAGCACCAGCGCCAGAGAAAGTTCTATACATTAAAGCCAGGTCACGCGCAGACTGAGAGGGAAATACTCGAACTTCTTCACGTACGAATTCAAATACTGCATCGATCCAATTGGTGGGGCCAAGAGAACTAGCCATGATAAGAGCATGAGCCCATAAATGTTGGTCTAAGGCATACTTCAAGGCAGATTCCCTTTGTCCTACTTTCAGTAAATCAACCAAACAATTGATATCCTCAGTTTTGAGCGCGCGCGCAGAGTTTTGTTCACCACAAGTAGAAGTGTGACGATGAAGGTTCTTTTGATAGATGTCAACTGCAGGAGCAAATGTTCCTAATTCCTCAGTGGGTTGAACTTGAACAAACGGGTCCAGTGTTTTTCTGATAGCCTCCATAAGAGTTTTACTTGGTTTCGAACTTGTCGAGTCAGCCTGTAGTAAGTTTAGCATAATTTTCCATAGAGTAACTCTATCAGCTTGGCGAGAAGAATTCTCAGAACGCGCATCGTTGACTGTAGCTTCACCCTCCTTAATGCGATCTTCAATCCATTTTTCCAGTTCTTTTTTCTTATTCCTCTGACTACCCTTTGAAGTCATTATGGAAAATGGAAATTTGGGAGTCAAAACATCATGCTGGAAAAGTTGGGAAACAGGGAAAATCTTAATCTCAGGGGAAGCAGAGCCTCCACCAAAAGAAATAGAAGGAGGAATAACACTGACTGCTTTGCCAGTAATGCCCCACTGAAAAATGGGAAACTGACGACGAAGAAGCGCCTCGTTATTGACAGGAGTAAGAGGCATTGCGGCTTTCCTGGGGCTTGACCCAGCGATAGTAGGAGCATATGCATTGCTGCCTAAGCTAGAAGATTGGCCCCTAGGAGAAGGAGTATGAGTATTTTGAGTTAATGAAGGATGCTCACCCATAGGAGGGGACAGAATTTGATTGGAACCAAAATTCGGTGGGTCTTGAGGCAGTGGTTGCTGGGAGCGTATATCTGCCGGCATATCTCCAAAAGAGCCTTGGCCAACCAAGCGAGCAACAGGCTGTAAAGCGGGGGATGCCGCCTTTGGCAAATGTGCCTGAACCGGTGGAGCATACTGACTCTGGCTCGTTGGATGATGCTGCGCCGGTGGGGCGTAGTGATTAACAGGGGGCTGTTGTGGATGCTGAGGTTGACCTAGGGGAGCATAGGGTGATTGAATTTGGCCCTGAGAAGAAGATCGCACTTGCGAAAATTCTTGTGGTTGTCCTTGAATTGAAGGAGAATATGGATTCAGGGGCGGCGCAATTTGATTAACCGGAGTCTCGTAAGGGTTATAAGGGCTTGAAGTCCTTGAAGTTGCGTTCATGTGCATCTCTGAAGGGAGTTGTTGCTGGTTCTGAAATTGACCTGGAGAAGACGGAGTATACTGACTGGTAGAGCCACTTCTAAAAGAGTTGGCAGAATGCCCACGTGGGGGTAAAGCATGCTGGCCTCCACTATATTGGCTTGCTGGTGGGCCTCCCATGGCAGGCAAGTGGCTATGAGATCCACTTGAGTAGAGGTTTGTAGAGGGAGGCGCGTCTCTATTTAGACTAATAAGACTAGTTTTTCGAGACATTGTCTTCCGAGGAATTGGAGGCAATTCTTCAAAGAACGATTTCTTAGTATTGAGAGCGGGCTTAGGAGGACCAGCACTACTCTGGTTACCAAAAGGAAAAGTTGGCTGACTACTTTGAAATGAAGCCATTCTTCGAAGAGGCTTAGGAACCATGTCGGTGGGTAAATCAAAAGCATTGTTAGTTGTCTTGGGAGGAACCTTAGGAGGAATACCTTGAGGCTGTTGAGCAAGGGAAGCAGGCTGTATGTATGAAGAAGAATGGCTTGATACGTTGCTGGCAAATGAAGTCTGTCGACGGAGAGACTTATTCATTTCTGCAGAAGAGTCAGCATGGGGTGTCACAGCATGAGAAGGGACGACAGAAGACGCTCTTGACTTGGGTGGTTCAACATAATCGTCAGGAAGCAATTCATCATCTTCGAGAAATGCCAACGACTGAGCAATATCCACTTTCCCAGATGGTTGATTCTGATCTGCTATATCCTGCGCAAGTGCTTTGCTGAAAGCATCTTCATCGATTTCCTTCGGTGGTTGAGCATTAGACTCCTCATCCAACGATGCCAGAAAATTCATACTTTCTTTCGCTTCGGTAGCTCCTCCCAAACCACTGAAAAAAGAATCTTCACCTTCATCATTAGAGCCTTCAAACAAAAATGCTGTGCTTTGTGGTCTAGTCTTCTTAACTTGCTGAGTTCGGGGTTGAATAGCCGCAGAAAAGTCCTCGGGGTCATCATTAAAAAGGTCTTCGAAAGAATCCTTTGTGTTGGGCTCATTGCTAGATGAGCCCAGTGCGCTTGACGCGTCGGTTTTATTTTCTTCTTTCAAGATATTTGTTGAAGAAGTATTAGTCTCGAACACTTGTGAAGCTTCTTTTCCGGAATTGCTTACAAGCTCAGTATCTTGCAGTGGAACATCCCCATTTAGACTTGCCAAAAAGTCATCGCCTCCTTCATCATTATTGAAAAGATTATCTTCCTCTGCTTGTTGTTCAACTGCTTCAGCTACGACCGAGACTGATTCAGGACCAAGCTCAGTATTCTCTTGTGGGCCTGGAAAATCTTCAATTACTTCAGGAGTTCCGAAAACCAAGTCCAGAGTATGTGATGATTTTATTTCCTCGGGATCTCTCATACTATGTTGTTTCACAGGCTGAATATCCACCTGCTCTAAATCCAGCACAGGCGCTGAAGGTTGACTAATCGACTCTGACCTCGACTGTTTGGTGGTTGAGCTATCGTTGACATTGTGAGATGCCTTATCCTGTGGAGAATAGAGAGGGACTTCCGGTTCAGGTAAAGTGGTTCCAACGGGAACAGATTCTGCTTCAGATGTCACACTTGGTTCATCCCCAAACGAAGTAGAAACGGGCGAGGTAGATGACTGAAAGAAGTCCTGCTCGTCAATATTGGGTATTTGCTTGGAAGGATTTTCTAAAATGAGGGTTGATACTTCAACCGTGGGTTCGGGGGTATTGATCAGAGTGGATTCAGGAACGGGGACCTCATCCATTTCTGTGACCGAAATTTTACCAGATTTCGGAGCAGTAGTTCCAACGGGATTTTCTCCTTCAAACATGTTACTGGTTAATGTATCTGTAGGTGCTGATGAGACATGGGTAGATTCAATGGTGAGAGGGAGAGATTTCTCTGTGATAGAAGACGATTTGGCGTTTTCAGGCTTGGTTTGCATTAAGACGTCGGAAATTTCATCTTTGTCAAGAGAGGTTGGAGATGAATCAGGTACAGAACTTGGAGCCTTCTGTTCTAATGGAATTTCACGAGTTTTATGATTAGAATCAAGTAGCGGGGTAGAAATAGTTTCAGCTGATGCCAAGTCTTTACTCGGGACTGAGGACGCCGAAGCATCACTGCCTACCAAAGGATCTAATATTTCACTGTGGCTACTACTGTTCTCAATATTTTCAGAAAAAGGCTCTGATGCAATAGGCTGCAATGTGCTCGTGGATTCTGACAACGACGCCGAGACTGCAGAGTATTCCTCATCAAGTTGGCGACTTCGCTGACCAAAGGAGGCATCGACCTGATCAGCTTCTTTTTGCTCAGCAGCGACAGGCATAATCTGAGAAGTGATTTCAACAGCAGGGGCTGATAATGAATGTGCAGAAGAGAAGGCTTTTTCTTTCATCAAATCTTCAGACAATTTCTTCAAATCAGCTCGAGACGGACGCATAGCTGGGTGCCATTGCGCCTTTTCAATATCACCCATTATAAAGGGCTTTCAAAAAAATGAAACTATGCAGAGAGGCTTTGAGTTCAAAAAAGCTATGAATCAAGTCCCTTTGTATGAGATGGCGAGTATGCAGAGAAGCAATATTCAACCTGACAGTTCAGTAGATACCGACTGAATTGAAGTTAGTTTAACTGAATTCACTATAAAAACTTCTCACCGCATCATGATAATTTTTCGCGAAGGGTTGTGCCAGTTCTGTTGGAAAAGATGGGGTAATGTCATCGTGGCATTTAGGATCTGCTGTTCCCTTTTCTTTTAGCCCAGACAGACCAAGAAGCCACTCAATCCAAAAAAGAAAAGCAAGCACTTAAAATAAAAATAATAGCATACCTTACAGAAATGAAAATTGCGTGAATGAAAAGAAAGAGATCTGCTTAGCAGAATCGTAGAGAAGGATGGACAGGAGTATGTGAAATTTGGAGGTGGAATCAAGGCGCTACTTTTTCCAAGCCCATTTGGTCCCAACCAACTTCAGGGCAACTCTCTTTATGCTCGATTTGAAGAGAGACCGCAGGCGCTTGAGCAGGAATGAAATACTATATTACAGGTGTAGTATGAATAGAAATAGTTCTTACATATTAACTGATGTTTGTTTTTTATATATTTTTTTGGATCGGCCTAGAAAATCGCATGGCCTGTCATGACGATTATTTCATCCACTTTGATGACTAAAGAGCTGTATAAAATTGGCTAATAACGGGAAGTTTGTGCGCGAGAGAGTTGAGAGCTCAAAAGCTTGTGTACAGCTTTCTCTGGCCCCCAGTACCAGACTATTTAGCAATTCAATGATGCTGGTGTGATGATAGTTGCGGTAGCCATGTCAGGTTGCGCGTGGCTTCCTAGCGTCACTTCACCTTCAGAAAGATGCTGGAGCGGAGATAGCGTTTTGAAGTATGCGCAAACATATTAATTGCCAGCAAGAATATTTCAAGAAAAGCAACGGAATTAAATCCTTATTTTTAAGGAAAACTTATTATTTGCTTACGACTGATGAACGCTAAACAATCAATTCATATATACATGTAACTATAATCAAAAAAAAAAACTTGTAATTCTCAATCTAACTTCATGACATCCCCACTTTCAGTCTCAGCTCCAATTAGCGAATGCCAGGCAATTACAACTTCCCTTTCATTGTTGTCATAGTTTTCATCAGTTGTAATTCGAAGGTAATGCTGTAGTAGCATTATCTATCCTGTTCCTTCGATCTAAGTACAAGTTGAAATACATCGATTTGTAGATGGAATAATACTGCCATTCAATGATGTAGCTGCACGAATACTCTACATTGCGTGTTGTACAAACTATATATAAATGCGCTAATGATAATTATTATTTTTCTTAGTTGACTTCGATATATCCTTGAGCTTTCTATTCACTAGATGTAGCCTACTCATGTATGGCTTCGCTCAGGAGCAGCTTAATTATTGAGGAATTCTAGCTAGCTGCAAGTGAATTCTAAACGTGCACGTGAGAGAACATGCATATGCTTTAGCGAGCAAAAAGTACGTAGAGCCGCACTGTGTTTGGTGCCTGGTTACATAAGCAACCACCAGTTCAAGTTGTGAACTAATGTTAAATTTTACAACAAACGGTAATTCCGAGCTATAATATTGTTATTATTATTATTATTTGTTATATGTCAACTGCGGTTTACGTACTCTATAGACGTTAGCAGCCAGCCAGGATACCCGGGGGACCCGAGTCCATTAGCGGTGGTGCTGATTGTCTAAATGGCATTGTTCAAATGTGTTGGCAATCCTTAAACAGAAAAATTTAAGCATGGATGGATTATATATGAATACAAATCAATTTTTTTTCAACAACACTGTTTTTACCACCTTGAATTGTTAGCTGGGGTTTCGTCAAGGGAACCCACATCACAAAAACAAAAATAATTGAAATTTATGACCAAACGTTCCATGGGGACTTATAAGGCGCTCATCCGCAGCCTGCGTGAGTCGCAGCGCTCCTTCGTTGAGAGGAGGCTGGCAGCCCGACTTGCGCGGGAGAGAGCTTGGAACCACTACGTGACCAAACGCCCACCGATCCCAGAGGGACCCTTTGAAGAACCGATTCGAGGGGAAATGTCGTCTAGACAGTC
>JAJMAG010000076.1:0-59972 GCA_030564905.1 Geotrichum fermentans
TTCAAAATTTCCTACTCTCTGTGGCGCCGGGCCCTCAATCACTCTTCTCCCCTTCATCCACGACATGCTCCGTCGTTTCATCCCACAAGCCTTTCCTAGTCTCCTCCTTCGTACAAGACCGTCCGCACCCTACACCGCCCTCCGATACACCACAATGTACGTACCGACGCGCAGCAATAAACCGGGAAAACTTTGTCCGGTCGTTCTGTCGGACACCGAGCAACAGATCAAAGACCTGCTCGTCCGGTATTCAAGTTACTACGACACGCAGCAACCTGCAGATACGCCCAAGCTGGTGACGCGAATTACCGGCGGCTGGGTCCGAGACAAACTGCTCGGTCTTGCGTCCCACGACCTGGACATTGCAATCAACAACATCTCGGGCCTCGAGTTCGCAGAGGGCTTGAACGAGTACATCAGTGCCCACGCTCAGGAGCTGGGCATCGAACCTAAAAATATACACAAGATTGAAAAAAACCCGGAAAAAAGCAAGCACCTCGAAACGGCCACCACAAGGCTGTACGGCTCCGACATTGATTTTGTGAACCTCAGAAGCGAGCAGTACGCAGACGATAGTCGCATCCCGGAGACCGCGTTTGGAACAGCAGAGCAGGACGCCTTCAGAAGAGATGCCACACTAAATGCCTTGTTCTATAATCTTCAGGAAGATAAAGTCGAGGACTTTACAGGCCGTGGACTCCGAGATTTAGAGGATGGCATACTGAGAACTCCGCTGGCGCCGTTCCAAACCTTTGACGAGGATCCGCTACGTGTGTTGAGGCTCATGCGGTTTGCAAGCACGTTTGGCTTTGAGCTGGCCCCAGAGTGTCTGGCCGCCATGAAGGACCCCCGAATCTGTCAAGCCCTGCTGAAAAAAATTAGTAGAGAACGAGTCGGCATTGAAATCAGCAAAGCGTTGACCAGCGACAGGCCGCAAGTCTGTCTCGGGCTTGTACAGGAGACAGGCTTGTACCATGCTATTTTCAATTTAGATGAAATGTTCCATCCAAAGAATGACCCGTCTTTTGGTATTCCAACAGAAGGACTCAGCTCTTCGCTTGAAGCTGCACGCCTCGCCATTTCGGACGGACCTGCCGTGCTCACATCTCTGCTTGCCAAAAATAAGGAGTCGCGCCTCCATTTTTGGCTCTGTGTTGCCTTGAACCCCTGGGAAGGCGTCATGGCCGTTGACGAGAAACAAAAGCCAATTACCGCCGTCAACAAGGTTGTTCGTGACGGTCTCAAACTCTCCACATTTGACGCCGTCACCGTTGCCAAAGCCATGTCCATCCACCTAGCCGACTTGGCCCCACTTACCACATCCAGCAGCTCGGACGTGGCCAACCTGTCCCGCTGTGAGCTCGGTCTCCTTGTCCGGAAATGCGGCGAGCAATGGGCTCTGTTCTTTCTCTACAGCCTCTTTAAAGATCTTGTTACAGCTCCCACTGGCGAATCGAGCGCCATTCTTCAGAAATACCATAACCTCGTGCAGGCCGTTGTGGACCAGGACCTGACCCTTGCATGGCAACTCAAACCGATCCTGAACGGCAAGGAATTGGCCAAGCTCTATGGATGCAAAGGCGGTCAATGGCTCAACAAGGCCCTGCAGCACCTTGTCGAGCACCAGCTTGTAAACCCGGCCGTCACAAAAGACGAAGCTACCGTTTACATGGCCTCGAAACAAGCCCTCTTCTTTGAGTCCTGATCAATTTAGAAAATAATGTCAACTCAAATATAGCTTTTTTTTATTTCTTTTATTCTAGAACTTACTGTATATACGTGTAGATATAAAGCTGTAGCAATGCATTTTTTTTGTTTTTCCCTAACTTCTTTTCACTATCGCAAAAATAAATCATTCTAATGTTGACTATATAACATCTCCCCCCAAAAAAGGTGTTGTTACGTCTTTGCAAAACCTCTCGAGAGGTAACTCTTGACCACAAAGATAGTACACCCACTCAATCTTATCAGCGCCATCAATGCCGTGATACCAATAAGCGCGACGAAATAGTACTTTGTTCTCGTTGTCGTGCCAGAGAATCCAATATCCATGACTGACGAAGACGTGAGCAGCACCACCAAGATGGAGTTCGACAGCAGCCATATAATAATCAGGTTCGTTCTAAAGAGCTTGTTTTCGTCGTCCACTTCCATCTTGGTTTTCACTTTAACTTCCTTGGGGTAAGGCTTCAGCGCGCGCTCGACCACAAGGTTGAACTGCAAGTCGATATCCTCCTGGGGTCGCTCCAGCTCTTCAATGACCTCTCCCTCGCCGTCGGAGGCCTTGCTGGACTTGGCCGCGGGCAGTGCGTCGGCCTTGTCGGAGCCCTTCGTGCCCCAGGAGACATCGTGCCAGTTGCAGAACGCGTAGACGTTGACGACATTTGTAAAACTGGGCATGATGAACGTATATTGAAGCAGCGAATGGAACAAATGGCCAATGTCGAGGTACAAAATGCCAGAAAGGATGTAGAGCCCATACGTCGAGGCAAGAGCGACGGCGACCAAAAAGCCAGACGAACCAACAAGACCAGTAATGCCGGGCTCTGTGAGGTCAAATGCATGGCCACCGCGGAAAGCCATCACAGAGAGATATAGGGCAATCATCAAGGCGTACAATTGCATGAGGCCAAAAAGAACAAAGAGAGTAGTATACTGAGCCTTGGCACCCTTGGGTCTGTTACCGAGTGCCAGGATGAACGCAAGAATAACAATAACAACGTAAACGAACTTGAGGATCAATGCAATTGCAGTAGAGATTTCAGCATTTTCAAAGGGGAATGGCCTTGCATATCCAGCTTCACCTTTTGTCTTTTTACTATCCTTGTTGGGGTTAGCCGCCAGCTCCATAATGATGGTGGTAGTCAAGTAAAAGGCAGCCAGAGAAAGCCAAGTCAATGTGAGGTTCAGCAGACTGTACAACAACTGAACGTGCAAAAAGAAAACGCGCAGCAGGTTATGTGAGGTTCTGTAGATCTGGGCAAAATGCATAATAGAGTACAGAGTCGCAGCAAATGAACCGTTGAGCCAACGGCGACGCTGTCCAATAAACTCATCAATCTGTTCAGGAACATCGGTTTCTGCCTTGGAAGCCTTGACGTAGCGCAAGTGCCACTTCTCGCTGCGCTTAAAGGTAATCTCAAAACACAAAATACGATCTTCGGCCAAGAACATGTTACGACGGAAAATGCTCATGCCGTGCAAACCTTTATCTCCAAGGCGGTCGGCAAGGGAGTGGTCACCCAAGAAGTACTGCTCGAGAGGACGGCCGAGGAGAGCCTTGTATCTATAAGCTGAAAATGCACCAGGCAGCACGGAAATAAAGCCAAAGGTCGACTCCACGGGTTTATCGAGAATGTTGGAGATCTTGTACTCAAAGTTCTGGGCAGCAACTAAAGGATTCAACAGCAGCTTGGCGCCTCTACCCAACATGGCGTGAATTTCACCACAGGCCCCACCGATATTTTCGTTATTGTAGAAGGCTCTCCACAGATGAACAATTGACTTGGACGCAGGCTTGGTTCCGGCATCAATAAGCACACAGATGTTTGGATTCAGAATGCGGCCAAATCCATTGAACAGCCAACGATGCGAGTTAATTTTCTTGGCGTTTTCTTGCTTGATGCACAGAATATATTGGATAGGAGGAATGGTGTACTTGGAGTCGCCAGAAGGACGGAGGAGCTCAAGGTCGGGCGACACGCACACCTGGGAAGTGTACTCGAAGATGTGGGCCACGGTTTTGTTGTCATTGATAGACTTTTTCATGATTCCGTCCTGGTAGATTCCCATTGTAGCCAAGGTATCCAAGACATCCTTACGACAGGGTTCAATTCCATCCATGACGATGCTGACGACGATGCGTTGCCAAGGAGGACTGCCACGATTCCAGAACTTGGACTTGGCATCCGCGCAGATATTATGCACGTTTTTCATGACACCATACAGGGTGCGTGCTGTGAGAACCTTGTCTTCGGAGTAATACGTGATGGCAATGAGTAACTCTGTTTCACGACCATAGTCTTTGGCACGCAGGGTGTATCCGTGGGCCTCGTTAAAGTCATCTGGGTCGACCGTTGCAGCGGTATATCGAACGTGAGAAAACTCGGTGGATCCGCCCTCCAAGTCCATGTACTTGGGCTCTACACACGCCTTTACGGCAGAAGGCACCGGATACTCTGCAGAAAAGATACCATTGACCAGGTTGACCTGACGCTTTGCGTAGTTTTCGTTCACAGGCTGTTGCTGGCGCATTTCCCAACTGGCGTCGATAATCTCAGTAGTGACCGAGTTAGGGCGCTCAGGGTCTGGCATGGCCAGCAAGCCATTCTCTGCATTTGGATCGTCGGGATTGTAAGGGAGAGGATATGGAAAGTATGCGTTTTGATGCTGTTGGGGATAGCTTGCAATTCCTTCGACCTGAGGAAGGCCCTGAGCGTACCCAAGAGGAGCCTCATCTGTCACGGTGCTTTCATTGTCGTGCTCGTATGGAGTAAAGTTCTTGCGGCTGGGCTGGCGTCTCTGGGTGACCTTTCTGAAAAGCCCAGCAATACCCTGGCCATAGCCGTCATTGTCGACAGGGTAGGGCGGGTTCTGCGCGCTGGGTTTATTGTATCCGCTCCGGCCTCCAGCTGGGTAATCAGTTAATGGAACTGAATCCTCCTCGTAGTCTGCATTATAGGGATCATCTTGTGGGAAAGTGCCAGGGCTGTTATGGCCGTAAGTTTGCGACTCCATGGGCTGTAATGAATGCACGGAGTTTCCGTTGAACTCGTAGGAGTCGCCGAACGGAGATGCGCTTGCTTTATGTGTCATTGAGGGTTGAGTGAGGTCCATTGGATCACCAGCAGATCGAGAGCTCGCTCCATGGTAGGCTGTGTCAGTGCTGTCGCCCAAGTAGGGGATGGCAGAAGACGAATCGTTGTCAGACTCGTGTCCTCGATTGCGAGAATCGCTGTAAGGATTTGTGTCTTGTGGATAGCTCATCGTTGCAGTAAAGCGAGGCGGCGGTCAAAGCAAGAGAAGCTGTGCTCAGGAAAGGACCAAGCTGCACCAGGAGAACTAGAACGAAAAAAGGATCTGAATGAGACAGAAGATTGGCCGCCGTGGTTGTTTTTTCAAGAGGGGTTGGAGTTCAGACAAAAATCTTTTATTAGATTTTTCGTTGTTTGTTTGTGTTCTTCGAAAAAGACTAGAGTGTTGTTTGTTTATGTAAGGGGGCCACTTTGGTGCTCCAGGTACTTTGGGTACTCCAGGTACTGCGTATTCGTGCCTGTGCTATTCGTGGTGCGTTGGCAGGGTGCTGGCAGGGTGGAAACGGGTCAAGGATCAACTTGCGCTGCTATGAAGGGGCACAGCTGGGGAAAGCAAGGCAGTTTCAGGCCGATGGCTGGTGTGGTTGTGTATCAGACTAGGCGGGATTCTACTACAGCGCGGGACTGTGCGAGAAATAATAATAAAACAGTTTAGAAGGATAAATAAAGCAAAGAAGAGTTGGGGGTGGACTGCGGGTTCCTTTATATACTCGAAATCTTCAGCCAAACGCTACGCCAACGGTTCAAAACGACATGGCGTCAATATCAGTAATTAACGGCTAAACAGCTGGGCCGCTGTGGATAAAAATAATCACTGCGATCTTCAATCTCCATCCAGTCAACCACCGCCAGCCAAGCACCCAAGGCGAAGCAGTGACGCAGGCCGCATGAGCATCAGGCACCCTGAACGCGCAGCTCTGTGGCATTTCCATGTTGATTTCTTTCTTCGCATTCGAGCACCTGTGTCGCTAGGCCTATAATTGAACTTCATCTTATGGGCTTAGCACGCTACAGCCCTCTCAGTCAAAGTTTTCAGTCTTCAAAGGGACAAATGTTAACTTTCTGCCCTCATGCCGAAGGATCGCCCACGCTTTTGCCATGTACGAAAATAGTATACGGTGCCCACCCCACATAGAACGAACTGAGCCAATTCTACACGCCAGGCTGGCAAATGTAAGCAGGAAGAGAAGTGTATTCATAGGCACTGCAGAAGCTACCATGCATGGCTGGAGAATTTATAAATAAAATAAACAGTAGCTCAGACGTCATGGAAGAATGCGCATGTCTCACCAACATTGAATTCTTCAACTTAGGCGAGCACCTTCTTTGCTCGATTAGGGACAATCCACAGAGTTTATTGACAATAAATCTTGGACGTTAACAGCCGCCTGCCCAGATCTCAACTCCATCTATATAAGCAATGCCTGCATCGCTAGTATCTAGCGAGGCCTAACCATATTAATTTCATGCCTGTTCCAGAGTCCTTTGTGCTTCAAGCGCCCGTGTCTCAGCCGCACTAGTGGCACATCAACAAACACGTTGCGAGTTTCAGGCAGCTAGTGGATGCTTTGTGATCTTTCAGACTGTGAGCATTGAAAAAACGCGTTTACAGTGCTAATATTGCGATCGTGGACCACTAGAAAGAAAAGTGTCCTGTCATACTTTATAGCCCTGGTCTCTTGTAGAGTTGCACGCGCCTCTTTGCTAAATAGTAGTTATCAGCGTACGCCTCTTTTAACGTAATCGCGCCGGCATTTCCCACTTCTTCCATAGAAGTGCACACTTCGTAGAATCGATTTGCCAGAATTACACAAAGAATGACAAGCCTCCACATGCGCTCCATTACTCTGACACCGCTGCTGCCTAAAACGAAGTGCATCCCAACGCTTTGGCGGGGCATGCTGAAAAGATCAGGCGACAGTGTTAGTGCCTGTTAGATGATAGCACGTCTACGTTTACAGTAGCACAGTGCTGGGTCAGATTCATCACCGCCGCTATCAAGACTCAAATTTATTACGACAGGACTGCACAAGCTAGCTGGAGCTACGTCTGCGCGCTGCCCTGTGAGAGCCATCTTGGAACGAGCCTTTGTAGAATGCCGCCCGGTCCTTGAACTAGGAACTAGGACAAATGATGGCAACTGACGAATGATCAATGGTCTAATTTTGCAGAGTTGAGCGACGGAGTAAGCGTCTTGTCTTTATAGGCGGCCAGAATGAGCGTCTTCCTAGACAAAGGTTAAGCCAGTCCGAAGCAATGCGATCAGTGTAGCCTAGCTAGTTCTGTTGTGTGCCATGCCATGCTCCTCAGATGCCCTCATTGGGCTCAGCAGGGAGGAATCGTGTTTTGTACTGTACACGTTAATTGATGCTGGGACCTGTGAACGACTTTTAGATAACGCACGGCTGATACAAGTAACTCCGACTACATGCTGAGCCCCGGTTGTTAAAAACTATCCAAACAGCACAGCATCAGTAATTGCAACGAGCCTTCCCACGCTATGGCACCCGTACAAATTTGTATGTTTTCTGGATTGGAATCAAAATTGCTGTGCCATTTGAACTTCAACGGTTGAGAAAAACGAAATCCGCTGCGATGCTAGCAACATTTTTTCAAAGCCGCTCCTTTGGGGGTGAAATAACGCTTGTGCATGAAGGGTCCATAGCTCGGATTCCGTTACAACGGCGGCTCTAGGCGGCTCTAGACACTAAAGCCGCGGGGCAAAATCACCACCAGATTGTTCATCGTTCCAGTATATAATCACTGTCAAGAAGCATCAATGGAGTCTTGTTCAGCAAGAATTTGCAATCAACTAGTAACCAGCATCCACCAATCAACATGGAATTCAACAGGTAAAGCATATATGTTTTATGCATCGTCATGTTGGATCTTGACTGACATTTACAGACTTGGCAACTCTGGCCTTAAGATCTCCAAGATTATTCTGGGGTGCATGAGCTACGGCAGCAGTACCTGGGAGCCTTGGGTTGAGGACGACGAAGAGAAAATCATGACCCTCATGAAAGCAGCCTACGATGCTGGAATCCGAACCTGGGACACGGCAAACTTATACTCTGCTGGTCTTTCTGAAAAACTAATTGCCAAGTTCCTTATAAAATATGACATTCCGAGAGAAAAGCTGGTCATCATTTCCAAGTGCTTCAGCGCTATTGGTGAAGTGGGTAAACCGGTGAACTTGCACTATTTCGACGACCCGAATCTGGTCAATGAATGGGGTCTTAGCCGTAAGAACATTCTTGCCAGTGTCGCCGGGTCCGTCGAGCGTCTGGGCACTTATATTGATGTTCTGCTCATTCACCGCTACGATCCTAATGTGTCTGACGAGGAGATCATGGGCACTTTGAACGACGTGATCAAGAGTGGCCAGGTTCGCTACATTGGCGCTTCCACGATGAAGGCTTACCAGTTCGTGCGTCTCCAGGCTACTGCTGAAAAGCATGGATGGGCTAAGTTCATTGCCATGGAGAACTTTTACAATCTAGCTTATCGCGAGGAGGAACGCGAAATGAACCCTTACTGCAACGAGTCCGGCGTGGGCTTAATTCCCTGGTCGCCCCTTGCCGGCGGACTGCTTGCGAGACCTCTTGATGCTGAGACTTACCGCAGCACTAAATCGCCATACTACAAATATATCTTGAGTGTTTTTAATCAGGAAGCTACAAACGAAATTGTGCGACGCGTCGAGAAGGTTGCAAAGGCTCGTGGTGTCTCCATGGCTATTGTTGCGACTGCTTGGACAATTCAAAAGGGATGCAGTCCTATTGTGGGGTTGTCCAGTGTGAAGCGTATCGACGATGCAGTAGCCGCAGTCAAGTTTAAACTGACTGAAGAGGAAGTAAAGGAACTTGAGGAGCCATACCTTCCTATTGCTGTTGGTCCTGCATAAAAAACGGTTATAGCTTTAAGCGATGAACATGGTATCATTTAATATGGTTTACGTATTAAAACGTCTATACTTATGACTTTTTTTATTATTATTATTATTTGTTATATGTCAACTGCGGTTTACGTACTCTATAGACGTTAGCAGCCAGCCAGGATACCCGGGGGACCCCTTTTGTTCAATCAGATATTTTACTAGCCAGATACGATCTCCTCATGTGCCAAATTCGGTAGTGGCGCTGATAGTTTAATGGGTCTAAATGTCATTTCTCCTAGGATTGGGGCCGTCAAAGAATCCCTATGAGATCGGCGGCCGCTTGGTAACGTAGTGCTTCCAAGCCCTCTCTCGCGCGAGCCAGCAATAAACATTTGAATATGCAAAAAACTGCACCTCATTAAAACAAGCCTTTCCAAATCACCCCGCTAAAACTCGTATTGTTTCTGACATCAGAATTGTTGTGCCCGAAACTGAACAAACGAAATCCACCAACACTTAGCCGCTTCTTTTGGGGTGAAATAACCTTATGCATACAGGGTCTTTGGCTCGAATTCCGCTACATGGCGGCTCTCGACACTAAAGCCGCGGGCCAAATTATCACCAGGTTTTTCAACGGTTGTATATAACCACTATCAAGAAGCATCAATTGAGTCTATTCTCCAGCAAGAAACTGCAATCAACCAATAACCAGTAATCACTAAATATCACGATGGAGTTCAACAGGTAAGGCACACACATATCTTCACGCGTTGTCATGTCCGACACTGGCTGACATGCACAGACTCGGCAACTCTGGGCTTCAAATCTCCAAGATTATTCTGGGGTGCATGAGCTATGGCAGCAAGAGCTGGGAGTCTTGGGTTGAGGACGACGAAGAGAAAATCATGACCCTCATGAAAGCAGCCTACGATGCTGGAATCCGAACCTGGGACACTGCAAACGTCTACTCCGCCGGTGTTTCGGAAAAACTAATTGCCAAGTTCCTCAAAAAATATGACATTCCAAGAGAAAAACTAGTCATCATTTCCAAGTGCTTCAGCTTTCTCGGTGAAGAAGATAAACCGGTGGACATGCAATTTCTTACCGACCCAAATATCATTAATGAATGGGGTCTTAGTCGTAAGAGCATTCTAGCCAGTGTCGCCGGGTCTGTCGAGCGCCTGGGAACTTACATTGATGTTCTGCTCATTCACCGCTACGATCCCAACGTGTCTGACGAGGAGATCATGGGCACCTTGAACGACGTGGTCAAAAGTGGTCAGGCCCACATCGGTGCGTCCACAATGAAGACTTACCAGTTCGTGCGTCTCCAGGCTACTGCTGAAAAGCATGGATGGGCTAAGTTCATTGCCATGGAGAACTTTTACAATCTAGCTTATCGTGAGGAGGAACGCGAAATGAACCCCTACTGCAATGAGTCCGGCGTGGGCTTAATTCCCTGGTCACCCCTTTCCGGCGGCCTGCTTGCAAGACCCGTTGGTACTGAGACTTCCCGCAGCACTAGCTCATTCTTCTTTCAATTGGTCAAGAGTAATCTTAACCGCGAAGCTACAAACGAGATCGTGGAACGTGTCGAGAAGGTTGCAAAGGCTCGTGGTGTTTCCATGGCTGTTGTGGCGACTGCTTGGACAATCCAAAAGGGATGCAATCCTATTGTGGGAGTGTCCAGTGTGAAGCGTATTGAAGATGCAGTAGCCGCAGTCAAGTTTAAACTGACTGAGGAGGAAATGAAGGAGCTTGAGGAGCCCTACCTTCCTGTAGCTGTTGGCCCAATGTGAGAGGTATAGCTCGAAAAATACGTCCGGGATCATTTAATGTCTTTCTTTTTAAAATTCCTAGACTTGTAACAGTTTTTCCAAACTGTTATACTTCTTATATTTCTTACATATCCATAAATTTTTGATGTCCTAATAAATTGAGCTTCATATTTGTGAGTTACTATAGTGCTTCTCATAGTTACGTTATATGGCAAATTTCTTCATTCCATCGACTTGCTTGAAAATCCATCGTGATAGAGGTTAGACTACACGCGTGTGGCCATGCCGTGCAAGAGCCCTGCTCATGCTCCATAGAGTAATTTCACCGATTTTTTGAAATTCATTTTTTTCTAACAAGCCAAATTATAGTGTACTGGACCAAGAAGTAGGCAAACGGTAGATGTTTATACACACAAGGTTAATGTTTAGATGGATAGGATCAATCATAATTTTTGTTCGGGCCTAGGCTTTTCGATTCGACCCAATTCTTTGAAGCGCTCTCTTGAGAATTCTGGCAGAGCATCCGAGAACAGTAATTGCTTGCATTTCTCGTGGCTTCGGGCGTTTGTGCTCTAAAATCTTTGCTTGGCCCCTAGTTTCTCCATGAAAGCAGTTGTCTACGCGCTCTTACTTAGGATAATGCGTACACTTACAGCAATCCCTAAAAACGAGACAAAAAAACAAAACGCAACAAACAGAAAACAATATCATCTAGCTGGAGACTGGCGACAGGTTACCAAGGTGAGAAAGTATAGGGTCTTTGTCGAGGCTCTATAATTAACTTACCACTCTGCATGCATTCGGGCTAGTCGAATGTCGTTTCTGCTGCGAGTAATATGAATTCGTTTTATTACTTTTTTATTTATTTATTTTTTTATTTTTTTTCAAAGAGATTTTCTTGAACTAAGAGTGCCGGATAAAAATCCAACTTACGTGGGATCCCGAAGTACACAATTCAAAACAATTTATACAGCTGGGTCAGAATTAGGAAAGCTCTGCACAAACTGCGCCCCTATAAACATTTGAAAGTTATAGGAGTTGTTCCATGAAAAACCTTTTCTAGTATGCATGTGCACAATAGAGCAGATCTGATGAAATTTAAGCTAACCGTGTACAGAGTACATGTGCTGTACATTGTGCTACTGCAATTTTGGTAGTATATAGTAGTACTGGGCTCAAGTGCTGTTTTATTATTATTATTCTTATTGTGTCAACTATGTTCTTATACTCTTTCAAATATATTTCAAAAAAGTTTTCCGCTATTTGTGTCTATATTGTATTGTTTCTACAAATAGATGGAGTTATGTCACTTCGTTATACATTTAATCATAGGGTCAATCAAACCTTCCAAAGCCCTTCATTGTATATTGACTTCATTGTGAGGAACGTTTAAAGGTGAGAATTAGTGTAATAGAAAACACCGGAATAAATAAATAGAATAAATAAGTAATGGTAATAAAATGTGTGTCCAAGCTTTTTCTACCTTGGCTGAGAATCATTGAGGAGCTTGTCGTATTCGTCATTAAAAAAATCATCAATGGCGTCATCGTCTTCATATAACGAAGACTGTGCAGTGGCTAAACTTGGAAGATCTGAAGCTGCTTCCGGGGCAGGGATAAATGCCGGAGGTTGCCTGGACGTCTGCGATTGAATGGAGGCCATATTGGTCTGTTCTTTCTGTTTTTGTTCGGCAATCATCATTTCGTCCAGCTCTTTCTCAATCTCGTCGTCAAAATCAGACTCAAAGTCACTAGAATGGTACTCAAATTCTTTCTCCTCCATTTCTGTCAATGGATCCAGACGGTTCTTCATGCGAGCCATGATCTGCTCTGTATATAATTTTCCATATAACAAAACTGTCTCTGGGCTCCACATGCCGCCAAAACTATTTTGTTCCTGAGCAAGTCTATGCTCCCTAAAAGCCTCCAACTCTACTTTCAGCTCTGCGATTTCTGGAGGCTGTCTTTTTAGTAGCTGCGGGAAGGACATAGGACGAAATCCAGACGTTTTCGATTTCAAGTGCAAATTCCGTCTTAGCGAGTTGCGAACACCCCGGACATCAAGTTCACCTGCCATTTCGATACATAGCTGGCTTCCAGAACCTCCAGTTGTGTGGTTATTGGCTTTCGCCAGCAAATCAGAATCACACAACGAGTCCATGCATTTAGTGACTTCAGCAAGTGGTAGATGCATGTTTGCAGACAAATAGTTTTCAAAAATTGTGCTGGATAGGGTTTGTTGGTCTCCACGACTTGACGCCCAATCGCTAATAATGCTATTCACGACGATGTCAGATTCAACTTCCTGATTGAACTTATCTTTGGAACTTAGGTGGACTACCTTGCCTATGGCATGAAAGAGATCTAAATGAGCGTCCCGTCGAAGCATATCGAGATAAACGTCTTTGCCATCACTTTCGGGCTTCGTTTTGGAACCTTTGCTAGAAAGAGAACGGGACCTACCAATAGCCCAAAACTCCATGGCCATAATAGCAGCGCGGATATCTCCATAACCTGACAAAACATCAATCATGTTGTTGACATCTTTCGTTGCCAGTTTTCCAAACAAATCCCTTTCTTGGCTCACGATGTTCTTGAGCGATTTAGTTATTAGCGTTTTATTCACCGCCCGAAACTTGATCCGCAATGTTGCAGGGTGTTTCAGTACCTTGTCCATGATTAATCGCTCTGTGATCATCGAATCTGTATTCCGTGAGCTCACAAAAGATCCCTCACTTCCTCCACCCATATTTGTCAGCTCAATTTCCGTGATAATCAAAACCAGACCTGGATTGTGGCTGTGGGGAGTTACATTAGTTCGATTAACCCATTCTCTCAAAGCGTCATTGAATCGTTGTTTCGTATTGAGATGAGATAGGTTAGGAAGATCATCCACAAGAATCAGACAGTCGCTATTCATTTTAAATCTTACGCTCGCCAAAAATTCTGGGAACGCAGTTGGTAGGCTCCGACCCTCCATGCGATCTGGATTTTCCCACTCGATTAAATAATTCTCTGGCAGATCCTTGCCATCTCTTTTGCAATTTTCTGTCAATACTTCTTTTGCGAGCGTACGTACGATCGCGGACTTGGAGGACCCAGCGGGACCGCTGAGGATTAACAACTTTATCGATGGTTTGTCGGAACACATATCTTGAATTGCATCACGAACATCTTTTAATTTTCGGGCATGCAATGCTACTGCCCTTGAGTTCATGGGTGCATACTTTTCAACCCAAGGTATCACTGTCCCTTCCTCTACTTCCTCCTCCCCTATTGAAGCTTCTCGAAATGCTGGCACGTTTCCGGTCGATCCAGTTCTTGTAGCGGCCGCTCTGAAAAATGATGTAGCCAGCACTGTTGTTTTCGTATTTCTCCGTTTTGTCAGTGGTTCGGCTTCATGTACTATGGTTTGCTCCGTCTCTTCCAACGTCTTTCGTTTCCTCCTTGTAATCCGTTTCTTTGTAGAATTGTCTGCTGAATCATTCTCTTGTTTGGGATGTGGGTTTGCGGGTGTACTGGTCGCTCCTAACAATCGAAATCCATCGCTGAAGGAGTCTGCAAATTTGCTTGCTGGAATCTTCGTAGCAGTGTTTTTGGTAGGTTGAATCAACAAGGCAGGCGATTGCTTGCTTAGCTCCTTAGGCTTGTTTGTAGGGACCGGTGACACACGAGGTGTGTGGGAATCAGACATCGCCCAAATGTAAATAAGCCCTTAGTGCCCTTGATATGGCAAGTTTCCCGTCTGCAATTACTTTGGATAGTGTTGAAGTCAACTGGATACTTCAGTTCGACCATAGTAAATGAGTTCATGGCTGAACGTTCACTCTCAACATACAACTAGAACTTTTCGATCCCAAAATCCAGTTACGTAACCATGTATCACGTGACTTATATTTTTATGCTAGCTCTATGGAAATTCATGGGCCCCTGGGAAATGCACCTGAATGTTGACCTAGAATCCCGTATGTAAACAACAGAAAATCATGTTTCAAAAGTCGAAATTTTCTCACCTAGCTTTTTTTACATCAGCTTTCTCCCATATTTTTGAAGCTCCTCAATTGCTTCAAACCCCTTAGGATATCTCTGCGACGGAATTGAATATACCTTCTCTTACCTCTACGCTGATTTCGAAATCCCTTGATGACACCGTGGATTTTTGCTACGGCATCGACGAACCACATTGTGGGAGATGAGTCCGTTGCCTACGACAAAACTCCAGTAGACATTCCTGTTCAGTTACTTCTACGTACTGTGCGAGCAACCTACCGTGGTAAGGTTGACGTTCTTTTAGAGGATAATACCGTCCTCACTTTGCACAATGCCCTTGTGATTCCTGGATACCATGAAAACCTCTTTTCTCCCCATCAAACGGAACTAGAATTTCTTATCACTCGTGAGGGCTGTGAAGGCTATGCTAAATATATCGATGGCCGTTTGACTTGCACCTTTAAAACTATTTCCAAAAATCACCAATCTTATGCAGCTGAACAAGCTGAAATCCAACGCCTACGCCAATTGGAAATAGACAGGAAAGCTAAAACTTGGCACCTGAGATTTTGCCATGCCGACCGCCGAAGTATAAGCCGACTCAGCGCTAAGCTTTCGTTGACACCCTCAGTTTCAGATGCTTTACCGACGTATTGCTGCGACCTCTGTAATAATAGTCCCCCTCATACCGACATTACTTTCGAAGAAGAACCTCAAACTGGCAGCGTTCTTCACGCTGCTGTCTATGGTCCAATGGTGTGCCAAACTTATAATGGCAAAAGATATTTCATGACTATGACTGACGCTGAATCTCGCTATGTCAAGTGCGTGCTTTTATCGCGGAAGTCAGAGGCCACAGAACAACTTTGCCTTTTCATTGACTACATTGAAGATTGCACTCCCTTCAGGGTGGAAGTGGTCAAAACAAACGGGGCAAGTGAGTTTTCAAGTGGAAGATTGAATGATTTCCTTGATTCACGCGAGATAGACCATGATTACGATGATATTAGAGTCGCACTGGGTGTAAACAATTATTTGTTTCGCCAAGCAAGAGCAATGTTGCTACACCCTACTTTAAACGTGGGAACTTGGGGTGATGCAATTTTAACTGCTGCTTATATTTACAACCGCTTGCGATGTTTTGGACGCAAGAGCACACCTTGGGGAACATTTATGCAGGAGGCTGTTGATTATACGAATCTCAAAGCATTTGGGTGCCGTGTTTCTTTCGAAGAAGAGTCATATGAAGGCACACTCGTCGGATATACTGATTTTGGTGAATATCGAATTTTTGTGCCGTCCAAAGGTATAGTGGAGGAATGGCCTGAAGAGGAACTTAATTTCCATGAAAATAGCACGTTGGTGCCTCGCTTGGAACCTTTGTTTTCTTGAATTTGATGTTTGTTTTGATATAGTTAACTTTTTATGAAAAATAGTTCGACATTACAAGTTGGCAAAGCGCGAAAGCGGGTTTTCATACCCCTGCGATGTACATGTACACGTACCGGCATGCATTTCATCGTACATAGGTAAATAGCACCCTATAGCGTAGCGCCCTCATTCTTTTAACTCGCACCTCTAAAGTTAGGTACACCTTCTAAAAGTTATGGTCGAAATTGAACCAGTTGCTTCTACCGAGTAAAAAGAGAATCTCAGCGCTTTTACCACAAAGAAGCTCCCTTGCGGAACTCCCTATAAGTTAAAGGTAGATTGTATATAAAATGCAAATTCATGAATAAATATATATGCAGTAATGCTTTATTCCACCATTTTCTTACAGCTCCGCAGAGAAGCCTATGCTAATAGGTTTCTTTTAGAGTATCAATTCCACATATCCATGTCCTCAGCGTAGGCATCATAAACTCCATCGCTTTCATCCACGCCGGTAGTACTACTCGGCATTCCCTCATCTTTAGGTTCATCATCGTCATATGCATGTTCTGTCTGTTCTGGTGTGGGAGTGTAGCTTGTGACAAATGCATTTGTATCCGCTTCCTCACATAACGCAATCATAGCTTCCTTGCTTAAATTGTGAAAGGCAGGAGATCGCACAATCTGGCCCCAGTGCCTAAAGCAATGAAACGCCGCATTGCGACGAATTACTTCCTCATCTGCCTCCATTGCCCGATGCCAGACAATTACTGCATTGTTGTCAGTTATTCCGAGCTTTGATATACATTCAATGCAGAGCGTGCGGAGGCGAGGTAATTCATAGAGGTTAGCAAGGATAAGAAGGCCCGCAGCTTCTTCAATTGTACAGCCGTCGATAGAATCTCGGTACATAAATTCGACAAGCTTCCTAACCCAAGCAACAGGTTCAGGGATATAAAGCTTGCGATTATGAAATTCAGTCATCTGGCTAGACATGATGCGACTAAAATGGGGCCACCGTGCAAACAGTACCATCATATGGACTTTGATAGGACTAGAAACAGTGAAAGTTGGAAGGTCTGAGTCTTCCATCCGATTGCTGTCAGAATGCTCCGATATAAGGCTATTACTTCGGTTACTATTTACCGATTGGGATCTATCAAGATTCATAGCTGATGACTGTCGATAAAGCGAAGAGGAGGGCTCTCTGCTTAAAAGGTTGGGTTCGGATTCGCTTGCTAGTGGAGATGACATGTGTGGACGGAACCTATGGTTTTGGATATCTCCAATAGTATCTTGTGAGTCTTCTTCTTGATACCCATTGGCCATATTATGAAAAAGAGGAGGACGCTCATTTCCTTCCACCGCAGTGATTTCGAAGTCACAAAGCTCAGATCTATTGAAAAACTCAAACATGTCATGTGCGATGGTGCCAGTTGGCGACTGTGCATCATTTCGTGCTTGACTAGATTCCAAATACCCAAACTCTGCAAGGTCGAGAGAGAAGATATGAGATAGCCTTCCATCATCATCAGCTGAGCCCGGCTGGCCCAAGAGAATAAGACGAGAGCCAAGGGTCAGCATGTGATGCCATGTATAACCCTCAAAGTACTTGCTGCAGTCGCTTATAATGCTTCGGATTTTTAAGGTATTCAAATCTAAAGCCGAAATGCTTGTCTCAACGTTGCGGGTGGTAGGCCCAGCAGTTACAACGTCTAGCATTGTTCCGGTGACACCTGAGCCATAGATGTGATGGCCATAAGCATTCAAAGACAACCTATAAGGGTCTTCCATTGATGTGATGCTGACTTTCCCAATGGCATCAGTTTCCAGATCGTACCATGCAAGCTCAGACACTCTATCCATATCAGGGGTCAGACCCCCAAATGCCCAAATTTTGTTATTGTACAAGGTGATCGTATGCCCATACCTTGAAACAAATTCGAGAGGTCCATTCCACCGCTGAGTTTCAAATTCATACCAGTATAGGTCCTTAGCAACATCCTTTCCGTTTATCATTCCTCCTGAAATATACATTCGTCGCCCGTCGGGTGACAAACAACTAGCATGACGGGTGCGTGCTGGAGGTTCCTGTCCGGTAGCATTCAAAACTGTCCATTTGTTTTGGTGCATGTGATAGAGATATAAGTCGTTTGTCCAAGGATGCTCCTCGCTTTCACCACCGAAAATGACAATGGTTTCTTCCTTTGCAACCGAAGTGTGTCCAGTGAGAGCTGAATTGTTAGAAATGTAACAAAAAACTGTTGAAGACATACCAAGCGAGGGTTTTTCAGTAGTCACATCTACAGTGGGAAATTTTTCCCATGTGCCGGTTCTCAGGTCCAGAATGCGGACAACGCTTTCCACTATCCATGTTAGACCGGATACAAAAAGCTGTTGCTGCGACTTACCTTCATCAGTATATTTATCAAATCCACCAAATAAAAATATCTTTTCATCTTTTGTAATAGCCACTGAAGAGTTGACTCGAGAGGGCGGAATGACACCTTTAACTGGGTTAGTAAACGGAGTTTGAAAAAAAAAGGGTCTCGGGAGAACTCAAAAAAGAAAAGAAAGCCCATCGATACAAAAGACCACAAACTTTGTGAGAAGTAATAAAAACGAAGTATAAAGGATGGTCTAGTCTTACCTTGTGCTTCGTGTATAATTGGCTTGTTCATTTTTTCAAGTCGCCGGTTGGCAATGGGGAGAACCGTGACCCCAGACATGGCCTGCAATTGTTCGTGAAAACTTTAAGGTACCGAAATGAAAATTGGAAAGAAGAAAAAAAATGGAGACAGTCGAAAGGGAAAAGACGTAGAGATCAGACTAGAGATAGGCTCTATGAGTAAAATAGATTCAAACCGATCAGACGGTACCTTGAATGTCGTTGTGTATTGGCGTCAAATTATGTTGGATCTGGCTTTGATCTGGAAGATGCGAATACGAATAGGCTGAATGAACAACCAACAGTTCCAAGTTAGCGTAAAGGGTAAACTAGAGGTTTCAAATGCCACCCCAGTACATCTGAGCAGTAATTGAGTCGTAGTAGATGCGCACGGTGTCGAGTATCGAGCTCAGAAGGTTGCTTGCCGTGCGAAAGCGGTCGAGTGAATTTGGCGGAGAGAAAAAGTGCTGTGGACCAGCGGCGGATTTCAAAGTTTGCCAGACGGGAGCTGGGCGGGGGTTATTTTAGACCCTTACCCAAATTGTTGTCAAGTCAACAGTTCACGTGATGTTCTTACACTTGTTGCTGACTAATCAGAACCAAACAAGGAAATTAATTAAGACGCGACGCGAAAGTGTCTGATGGCAGAAGGCGATCGCCTCCGAGCAGCGCTGGCGATATTTCACGCTGGAGCTTTCTTATTTCACCTTGGCTCTGTATTCTGCATAGCGAGCATTTAAACAAAGCCCTTGTATTTTGGAGCCGACACCTGCAAAGTAGTTTGAACCTACTTTCTACTTATACAAGTTCGTGTTCCTCAAATATCTCCGTCGATTTGTGCATGAGACGTTGAAAAGGTCTATATCTGGTTTTTTTTCAAAACTTCACGCGCCCATCCCCGAGCCTTGAACGTATCGAGTATTATTTTTCGTCATCGTCTTGTCTAGCCTTTGGTCTTTCGTCTTGGTTCTCCAAGCTGCTATCCGTCGCTGTGCTTAGGTTTACGCACAAGGTTCAAAGCCCATCGCGCAAAGGGAAGTAGATTCCCTCCTCCACCCAACTTTTCTTTCTCCTTCATCTCACTTTTTTTTTCGCGCACCTTGCATAGAACAAGCAACATTACTACTTGCTAAGCAAAACAACCTCTCACTGGTTCAACCGCTGTTACCGCTTTATCCACGGGCCTCGTCTCGCACTCGAAGGGTATGCTTGAAGAGCAGGAAAATATCGGTGAATTGAATCCCATGATCATTTCTGACGACACGCTCGAGAGTGATCATTTGGTGAATATATCCGAGGACAATGAGATGACTATAAATGACCATGAAAAGAAGCGTAAAGCTTCTATGACAGATATAAAGAAAGATGAAAAACCGGTATGTCTATCTTACACTCTCTGAACCTTTTCTAATTCTTTTTAGAAGAAAAGACGGTCTTCTGGATATTGGACTCGTTCTCCTTTGAGCAGCCAGCCTGCGTCATCCACCTCCAGCGACTCTGGAGAGGCCCCAGGTGATATATCAGAAGATGTATTAACGGTAGATCCGGGTAGCCCCCAGCTGCGGCGAAATGCCCCAAGAACGGCTCGCAGAAAAAGTATTGTTCAAACTCTGAAAGCTGAAATGGTACGTTAGCCTGTATTTGATTTTTTTATTTCCTCTAACAAGGGCGCAGCAGGAGGCCTCTACACTCGCGAAAGCAACGCCCAAAAAGAATGGGAAAACAAAACCAAAGACACCCAGCAAGCAGCCATCAAACCCCGCTAAAACTAAATCTACAGACTCTCCAACATCAGTCAAGACCTCCGAGAAGAAACCCCCTATTACGAAAACTACATCTATAGAGAAGGAAAGTTCGGCCTGCCTTCCTCTTGAGAATGGAGCAAGCGTAATGATTGAAGAGGATGCAGTCAAGACCGAGACAGCAGGTAATGAAGATTCTGTATCAAAGAAACCTCGAGCCAAACGAATTCAAACTGTGCGTGCACCTGAGTTCAAAAAGGTCGTATCGCAATATCCGGCAAAAGTTTTGTGGGCGAAACTTGCCATTAGAGACTTTATGCTAAGATGTAAGCTTTACCCATCCCCTCAATCTTTCGCCATGCTAACTATTTAGTTGAAAAAATCGGCAGACTTCCAACTCGGTTTAACAAGGCTATTAACGATCCGACACTAGAGTGGGACGATCGCCTGTATAAATCAATTATTGTCCATTGCCTTAGAATCATGGATTACGATGATACGCAAACTCCGGTTATTGAAGCGGAATTGGTGCGCGAGTACCACAAAGCCATTGAAAAGACTGTTGGAAATGTCGATCGAGTTTTTCTTCTTCTTGATGAACTAATGGTCCTGGGAAAAGCCCAATCAGACCCTGCTATCATTGGGAAAGAGTTTGAAGATGAAATTGAAAGGGAGTATCAAAGACTTATTCTCGTGACGACACTTATTGGTGTTGCAAATCAAACCGAAACAATTAGACTGGCCCTTGTTAGCATTACCGACCACATTAAGGAGAGTTCAGTTGTCATGGCAAATGAAATAGAAAAGGCAGAGGAACATTTTAACAAGATCCTCGCAAAGGTTCGCGCTGGCCGTAAAGAGGTCAGCAAAAGTCCGCCAATGTATGCGAAACCAAAGAAGGGTTCCCAGCCACGCAAGACGAAGAAAGAGCAACTTGCTGATTTAATGTTGAAGGAAAACGTTGAACGAAGTGTCAGAAACATAAGAATCAGGTTGGCAAAGGAGACTTACTACTTTAATCTTAGAAGATACACTCCTCGCACCATGCCGATAGGTACGGATTATTTTGGAAATACTTACTGGCACTTCCAACAAAAGACCATGGAGGCTAAGGAATGGGGCTGGTGGATTATTGTTGAGAAAAGCACAGTTATGCCCAACTCGCTGCAAGAATCTGTCAAGAAGGAAGAAGACCTCGAGTCTGAGGTGCAAAGCCAAACTCCAACCAAGGGCGGCAACAAACGGAAACGTGCCAATTTAGTTCAAGCCTCTGGCGACATCTACTACTTGCCTATTGAAAAGCCTGAACTGGAGGGTGCCATCACGTGGCTAGAGTATCAAGAGAAGTTGTATCAGAGCTTCCAAGCGGGTAGCCGCAAGAACAAGATGCTCTATACGGACTCCGATGCAGATAAATCCTGTCCTAACGTGATCAAGTATCTGAAGCAGTTGGTTAACATGTGTGATGCTGAGCGCGCGAAAGTCATTTAAATTATTTAGTTTTGTTTGTAATAGTACATTTTTTATTCTTGTTAGAACTTGGATGGCGTATTATCTTCCTGCCTTTGTCCTTTTACATGCCTTTCTTATAATAAAAGGCTAGCCCTACTTGTATCAAAGAGGCTTCAGCATTTTGTGTGCACCAGTTCGTGGACGCAATTTGTGTCTACCAGACGTGGGTTGGGGTTTGACCAACCACAAACCTGAATATGTCAGCATCTCCCATTTGCACCTTCTTCCTTCATTCACTTGATCTTCGCCCTCCACCTTCCCCCACGCCTCTCCTTCTCTCTCTCTCATTCACAGCTTTTTTTGCGCATAAGAACCTGACACAATGGCACCCATAACGGCTGACTACCTGACCAAGGCATGCCAGGAGAGACTCGAGGCCACGCACGTTGAGGTTGTTGATACTAGCGGTATGTTTTTATTAAACTCTGTTTTTGGTGTATGATTTGAGCACAAGAAAGATGGGGCTGAAATCAAAAAAAAAAAAAAAAAAATCGAAAAAATTCAAAAAGTCAAAAGTTGATAAGAACGATAAGAATTGAAAGGTTATAGTAATGAAAAAAGTTCAAAACTCGAAATTCGAATTCAATTATTCTAAAAAAAAAAAAAAAAGGAAGATTCAAGATTCAAGCTTAAAATCAAGCTTCAAACTTGGAAATCAACTTATTCCAAAAAGCCAAAAGCCAAAAGCCAAAACCAAAAATCTCTCTATTTCTTATTTCCCGAAAAAACAAACACTAACAAGTAACTTCTTTTGTTTTGTTTTATTCTTTAGGCGGTTGTGGTCAAGCCTTTGAAGTCCTGGTCGTGTCTCCTCTGTTCAAGGGCAAGAACAAACTCATGAGACATCGGCTCGTCAATAAAGCGCTCAATGCGGAGATACTTGCGATTCATGCGTTCACACAGGTATGTAGATTGAGAAAAAAAGAAACACGGTTTTTTGCGTTCTTGCAAATAGGAATCGGAAATGGACGGGAAAGAGAGAAAACTAGGTGGACCGGACAAGGCTAACACAAAGTAGAAATCATATACACCGGAGGAGTGGGAAAAGACAAAAGAGGCTGCTGTGTAATAGTTCATTAATACATGTACAGAATATATCAAGGAGCTCAAAGAATGATCATGTATACTGTGGTATGCTAACTAGTCGATTTTTAGCATTGGTTTTAACTGACTGCATTTTCAATGTTATGACCTTGATCTCAAGTCAATCTAATTGTCTAGTCCTTCACATGATTCTAATGTCCCGTCCACCTTCACTCTCAATCCCAATCATCTCACCTATAAGCCTGCGCTCCCACTTTTGGCCAATCTCCTGGATCTGGAACAACGCGCTCGCCGCCAGCCCGCGCGCCTGCTCGTCAGGCACCGACTCCCACGTGTTCTCGAGCCACGCCTTGACCTCCACGCACACCTGCCGCGCCCACTTGCTGGCAATGAGTTCGCCGGGGTTGACGTACAAAACAGTGAGCACGGCCGTGTAGAGCGCGGTCTGGATGTGCACCTCCTGGACGCTGCGGTACGAGAGCACGATGCGGATGAGCTCGTCGGACATGTCCACAAGGTCGTGGGATGAAGGGTATGCGGACTGGACCAGCAGCGCGAGCGTCTTGATGTAGTGAGAGGCAAAGAGTTCGTTGTAGGCGCCGCCAACCATGCGGTTGCCCAGTTTCTGCCATTGGTTCAGCAAAGGGTAAAAAAAGTGCTTGGCTGCCAGTTTGGCGTACATGTTGATTGATGAAGAGCTGGCAGCACCTGCGCTTCCGCCTGCTTCACGCTGTTTCTTTAGGGTGCTGGAAAGCTTTAGCACTTTTGCGCCTCCGACTAGGGCATCCTGTGCTCGTTCACTTGTGCCTGCTGTCAGCTCCCGTTGGATCTGAAGGGTCACATCTTCCAGCTGCTTCATGTTGAACGGCGCGAGCGGCTTAAGGGCGGGTGTATTTGCGAATTTTTCATGCAAGCCCTGTGGCAATCTCTTTGACGCAAACTCGGCTTGGCCTTGGACAGCATCTTTCTCAGCTCCAATCTGTCCGCGGCTCAAATAATACGCCCCGAGTGTAATTGAGCTAAGAATCACCATCCGTTGCATTATAGAGTAGTCGCCCACGGCCAATAGATGCGCAAGATGCGGTGGAACCTGAAATGGTTCGCATGCAACGAGAACAGCGAGTGCTTCCATTCTCATGTTGTTCCACGATATGCTTTCCGCTTCGTCATCCTCGGATGAAACCTTTAGTCCAACCAACGTGGACGCGAGCTCCGTAGCATGTAATTTTAACTCCTTGCCGAATTGAGCTTTTCGTTTTATGAGTCCACTAGCATGAGTCAAGCCCATTTCAATCTTGTCTATGCTGTTATCACCGGCGTCATTGAGATAGGCCAGTAGGTCGCGGATGTATACTGGGGGCTTGATATGTTCTCGCCTTACAACCGTAGGGTCGTCATCCGAGTCTTCCGCGTCGTCTTCGTCAAAGGGATACACTTTGAACTCTTCGGAGTCCATCTCGTCTTCATCGTCACTATCTACAACTTCAACGATCCTTGGATCGGAAACACTCCGGGCAAGATCTTTAACGTCCACATTGGTACCGAGATCTGCATCCAATCTTGGAGACGGCTCTGCTTCATCAAAATCAAACTGTGAAAAGTACTGCTGAACCACTTTGGCGCTGTCTTTGGTGTCAATTGGTGCATCATCTATTGCTCCAATCTCTTCTTTCCAATATACTAGCTCTGAGTCATGTTCTTTACTCATTGAACTAAACTGCAGCGGTTTCACTTCACTATTGGAACGACTGCTGACGGTTTCAGCAAATGCCATACCGTAAAGACGGGGCCGTTCGGATAACGAGCTAAGATGGTTGGAGATGCCGTTGAGATATAATGGAGACAAACTCGTTTTGTGAATAAAGTCGGGGGATAAATGTCTTAGCCATAGAAATAATAATCGAGTCTGAGCACCTTGCACTGGGATTGGGGAGTGCTGGATATGGAGAGGAGATGCCCAGAGCTCAAGAAGAGATTGGAAAAGCCGTTCACTCTCACTCTGGTGTTGGGAGACGATTAGAATAATGGCTCGCTGCACCAAAAGCGACACTGCTGGAGACTCGGCGTACTTCACCAGCTGCGCCAAAATTGAATGCGGTGCGATCTGGTTCACAAACAGCGCCAGAAATGACGCGCATGTCGACGGCTGGAGTTGTGTTTTTGCAGTCTCAAACTGGTCGCTTAGGTACGGAAGAATGTAAGATATGATGACTATCTTCTTGTCCGAATCTCGCAGCTGGTTTTGCACTGCAAGCAGCGCTTTGACCCCGTCTTGTGAATCTAACAAGCCTCCGACGTAGTCAGTACCTAGCAGTCGTACAGCCTTGAAATGGAAGTCGCCTGCTTCGTTAGGAATCGATGGCAGCCCTAATTGCAAGTACTTTGCGTAACTTTTCACATTCGCCATCCAAGCCCAGCGTTCGACTGAACTTGTCGCGCTCGAATGTTGACGTAAAACGAGGTAGCATTGCGAGATTAAAGAGTACAAACTGGAGCCGGCAAAGATGGCATTCAGCTCTTTATACTGTATTCTGTGCGTGGCTCTTTCATAGATTTTTCGAAGTGAAACTGCTTTCAACAAGTCGCTAAGTAACACCAGGAAGAAATCGATTTGTGCTCGAACAGAGAGTTTCGTCTGGTTGACTGAGGTGTATGTAGTCGTGGACTGTCGTAGCAGCTCATCTGTATTCTTGTCTGACGCCGAGCTGCTGGTATCAAAATATTTTATCCGGTTTTTAATGTTGAAGAGTATCGCAGAGATGCCGGGTAGTGATGCGAAGAGATCAAGAACTGGCGGGGGCGTTGAGCCAAATTCTGGAAGTGTCGTTGAAAGAAAACATGCTAAGATTCTTTGTGTGCTCGGGGATGGCGCAAACAGCTGTGGCTTTAGTTTCTTCGCTAGTCCCACAATGTCTTTTTCTGAAGGACGGCTGTTGAGGATTTCTAGAGCGTCTTCGGCGTCCATTGTGGTGATGGAACGTTGGTGATCCAGACAAAAGGAAAAGGCTGATATTTCTGTGTGAATCACGTGATATAGGATCACAGCGCTGTGGTAGCGTTTGATGGTTGAAACATCGAATATTTCAGAGATTTCTTCTATAATTACAAGCCGATTTTATACCAAAAAACAATGGTGAAAGAAAAACAAATAGCAGCAAAGTGAAAACAAATACAAACATGACCAAACTCAGCAAGACGCGTAGTATCGTGTGAATAAGCACCAAGTCACGAAAAGCGCAAAGAGTATAAAAATGAAGGCTAGGAACATTGTAGCAGATCCCAGCATGCAAGATAGAAAGCCCAAGAGGAAGGGCAGTGTCGCAAGCCCGACTTGGGCTATGGACGTGATGACAAAGGCGCCAATCACATGGAGATACTCGGGGAGAATGACCGTTATTTGGGCCATGCCCGAAGTATGGAGAGGGCCCAAGAAGCACCCCAAGAAGAAGGCGTGAATGATTGCCAGAATTGGCTGTGTTTGGCTTAACAGTAAGAGCGTGGTGCTAAAGCAGACTGCCATGCAGACGTACCCAGCAGAGATTTTGAAGATGTTCTTGAAGCGTTCCGATGCCATGTATAAGGAGATGGATCCAGCGGTGAGGCCGAGCCAGTAGGAGCATTCCATGGCGAAAGAAACAGCTCCTGGCGAGTAGTGTCTCGATGGGAAGGAATACATGAACATGGGGATCCAAGAAGAGCACGCCAGGTGCAGCCCCGAGACCAGGAATAAAATGAGAGAAAGCCCAAGGACTCGTTTTGCAGCAATGACCTCCCGAATCATTGCTTTAGTACGGCGTGCGTCGTTGGAATACCCAAGTCGGAAGGCAAATGAATGAGCGTCCTCGTCGCGGAATTTAGTGAGAGCACTGTGCAGCAATACCAGGCTGAATACGGTCATGAAGTAGTAGTATGCATTCCAGGCATATCCAAGTGTATGGAGACCACAGATAAGCACTGAAGAGGCAATGCCTCCCAGGTAATACCAGGATTGCAAAATAGTCAGAGAATGCAGTACATCCTGGAAAGTGCCAATCCATGAAGAAAGGCAGGTGTTGATGAGGCCAAACGCAAAGCCTGTCAGGCCAAGTGAAAATAGGCTGAGCGCGTATTGCGTGGGTGCTGAGGCGATGAGGCAATACGACAGGGCTAAGATTGCTGTACCCAGCGAGAGCACACCCTTCATGCCCAATTGGCGATGCATCCATATGCTTAGCACGCCAGAGGCAGCGAGCCCTACTATCGGTGGCAAAAACAGAGCCATGAGGCGAAAGTCGCCCAGGAAGATCGCATGCTTGTTGTGTAGCTGGATCAAGGGCAGGATAGATCCAAAGGCGGCGTTGTTGAGTCCCAGCAGAAACACGGCAGCACAGGCGACCCGTAGTTTCGGTTTATTCTCTGGCGGCGAGTGCCATGATTCCTTTTCGTTTGCAAAGACGGATTCGTGGGTGGATGGCGGGAATGATTCGTAGTCGTCGAAGGAGACTGAATGGCGCAGCAGCATGGATCTATTTGACGTTGGCGAGTCCATGGTGCGGAAGCGTCGGTACTGCTAGGAGCAGGAAGAGATGAGCGTTGCGTTAGAGGAGTGAGCAGGACGAAGAAGAGGAAAGTTGCAGAGAGGAGAAAGCAAGCAGTAGCAGCACGTCATAGAGCAGTGGCGGCGAGTGATGAAAAAAAAGAGTGTGAAAGGACTGCTTTTCTGGCGCCAGTGCGAGTTTGGAGAAGAGCGAAAGAGGCCTCTGAGTCTTTTTTTGACTTTTTTTGGTTTTTGGTTTTTTTCGGGGACTTTGCTGCAGCGTTTTCCTGGTTTCCTGCGTGGAGTTGCTTTGTTGGATGGACGTGGATGTTCTTCTTCGAGACAAGAGTCGAGCTTCGCTCTTTGGTCCACGAAGTCCACGAAAGGGTTTATGAGAGATGAACTTTGGCGTTCATGAGAGAGTTAAGGATGCGCTAGTGGGCGTCGCTGGTTTATGTCTTGGGACCTGAGACGAGTGCCCAGCGAATGCGGAGAGTTGTGACTTCGCACTTGCGACTTGTGTCTGCCGAATACGTCGATTGCCTGTTCTTCCCGCATGAGACGCGAAGCCCAGAAATGAAGGAACGAACCAACTGGACAAAGCACCAGGGACCAACAGACGTTTGAAATAGAATGAAAAACGTCAAGGAAACACTCTGGAGATGGACGGGCAGTAATGCTGCTGCTCGTTGCAAACGCCATTTTGCTGACAGCTGAGACCAACTCGGGCCTGTTCCTGCTTGCTGTCCTGCGAAAGTAACGTGTGCAAACGCAGAGGAGAGGGAACACACCACTTACGCTTCCTGCCTTCACACTTGGCCGTATTGAGCCCAGTCCAAGGGATTTCAGCGAAGGGCAGACCACCTTTCCCACTCACGCGAGGCCACTGTCCAGTTTCCCCATTCTGCCGGTGTGGCTTCGCAGCGCGAAAACGATGGAACACCAGCTGCTGCTTTCCATGTTCAAATAGCTGGCAATGCTGAACAGCGCTGAGCTCGAGCCATGGCCCTTTGGCCCTGTAGACATGGTGAAGGCAAGTTCTTTGTACTGAGCTGTCAATGCCACTTACTCGCATCGTGGTCCCATTTCATTGTGCTCGTCATCACCGTCGTCACCGTTGTCGCTCGGCCACTTGTCGTCCTCAGTCTCGGGGTCTCGCTGGTTGGCGACGTGCATCCGTTCAGGCCTGTCGAAAAAGAAAGGTGCAGCGCAGGAATGCCGGCGATATCTTGGCCGTTTCCAGATCTCCGTTTTCATCGCCATCGCCATCACCATACGGACCCCCGTCCAGGTATACGTCGTCGTCTACTAATATTTCGGTGGGGACGCTTGCGCAGTGAGCAGATGTCTTTGGAGATACAAGGACATGGCGTGCACCAGCTGTGAAGTCACAAAACAAGCACAAACCCTCAGCCAACAACAATGGCGCACAATGCAATGTCCGTGGAGTACTTGGACCTTCAGGCACCGCGCGCTCGCCCTTTCTTTTTCAGCCGTTGCAAGTGGCTTGAGTTTTTTTGTTTTCCCTGCTCTTTGGAGAGCTCCACTTTAGGCTCCCCGTTTATCTCCTTTTCCCTCGACACGCAGACCGTTTGGGTGCCCTCGCAAAAGTCACCTGGATATCGCGACCTGCCTCAGTCGCCCGCACAACGTGCAGCCTCCAAATGCCACTACTCCACTTGGGCTCGTTTCTTTTCGTGCCAGACCACACGTCGCTCTCATTATAATATATACCAGAGCGCAACCCCGTTTGTATATTATTTCGGTTTATTCCTAAACTCCTTCGTCTCCCTTTTTGATTATAACCTCTACCGCTCGCTCACTGGTAATTAAAATCATGCCGTTAACAGCTCATGACTGTTACATCCTCAACTGCCCCTCAGAGATCCTGCTCCTCATTGCCGACTACCTATCGACGCCGGATTTAGCATACCTCGCCCAAGCAAACCGTGCGCTATATAACGTTCTCATTCCCATTCTCTGGTCGCACATCTACTATAAACCCTCCTCGTCGTCGAGTTGGTACATCAATCCCCAGGAGATATTCCGGGAAGAGTTCCTGGGTCTGGAGAACTCACAACACCATCCAGCAGCTCACAGCAAAATCAGAGAAATCTCACGCCAACAACACCCAAGCAATCTAACGGCGCTATCAAACCTCTCGATACCCTCCCGCCCCCAATCTTCGGCCTCCACGTCATACACAGACATCTCAAGCATACTCAGCGATGCCGGCAAAGACCACACGTCCAGTACGCTCTTCACGCAATTACCTTCGCTGGAACACGTGAAATTCAGCACCATCGACAAGCTCTCGCTCGCGCTCATCCAGAACCAAGTCTCGCCGCTCGCCAAGTCGTCAATAAAGTCGCTGATAATCTCCACAGACTACCGGTTTGGCCAGCACGATCACTGCACAGTCCAGGTGGACTCCAACTCCTCAATCAGCATCTCCTTCACCCAGTTTCTCTCTCGCTACTTGTTGACAAAGGAGACTGTACCGCATTTACAATACCTCCGAATCACGCATGCAAACCCGGGCCATTTCAACTCGGCGTTGAAGCTCCAGCATGCCCGAATGTCGACGAGCCTCGACCCAGCGCTCAGCGACGGACACAACCAACATAGTAACTACAGCCACAGCCATCAGGAGGCGGAAAAGAAACGGTTGAAGGAGCTGGCGAGCGCTCTGGGAAATTTCCTCGATCGGGACTCCAAAGTGCGGCTGAGCCTCGATTGTGCAATGCTCTACCCCGTCCAGATCATCCTCGAGTCCAGCACCATCGCCAGAGAATGCCTGCACTTTCTGCATGTCGATGTGCGGCAGACACTCGCACAGCACCAGATCCTCTCGGGTATCTTGCCTACCCTCCCGAACCTGGAGGTCCTGTCCATCAAGACCCAGGAGCCAAAGCTGCAGGGAGATGAACGGTTCGACTTTGACTTCGTCGACAGCGACAACGGCGATCTTGACGACGATCTGGAAGCCAACGACGAAGAAGACGACGACGAAGCACTGTACCAGATCGACCTCGATCTCTTTAAAGCTTCCTACAAGAAACTTGGTAATCTCAAAACACTCATCCTCAAGGCAACGTCTCTCATCGAAGCCTTCTCGCCAGACTGCCTCCCGCCAAGCGTCACGCACCTCGAGCTCGACTCCAACTACAACACGAGCCACTTCCCCGGCCGCGGCACGCACTCCGACTTCTCCATATTCAACCACCTCTGGTCACACATCTTCTCCCACGACCTGTCGCAACTCAAATCTCTCAACATCAGCCTCTGGAACACCGAGCTGTTTTCCTCGCTGCCGCCCCAATTTTTCGCACTCCCCAAACCGCCCGCCTCAATCCTCCCTCACCACGCCGGAAACCTCCAGGAAATCTGCATCGAGGGCGACTACGTCCCGCCGGGCCTGGATGCGCTCATCTTCAAGTCCAACCCGCACCTCAGGCGCGTCAAGATCCCCATCATCTACGCGCCAGGCGCGCATGCCCTCGCCGACTACTGCACCCACACCTTGCAGGAACTGACTGTCTTTGGGCTCAAAAACTCGTTCCACCACCCGCCAGACTTTCTCGACTTCCGCTTGCTCCCCTTGCTGGCCAGGTGCACGAGGCTCAAGTCGCTCTATATCCACGTCTCGGCCAAGAGCTTGCACGGCTTCGACGTCCTGCACTTGCTTGCGCCCACGCCCGTTACTACCGCTCCCGCCAGCGCCGCCGCCTCCTCCTCTTCGTTCTTCACGGCCGCACCTGCACCGCCATCCCCTGCGCTGTCCCGCATCACGATCGAGCAGACCGACTTCGACCTGCCGCACTACAAAGAAGTCATCAACGAGGAGGAGTACGACGAGTTTGGCGGCTTCAGCATGCTGCCGCTCGAGCTCATAAAGCAGCGCCTGCCGCTCTACAACTCCATCCGAACCACCTTTGCGCCCGCAGAAGGCGACCTGTCCGGCATCCAAGAGTGCCTCACGCCCATCGATGTCGACGAGTCAACGCACTGTGACCCGGACTACAAGCAGTATTATTCGACGCTAGCTTATGCGCGCTATAATTGCATCTTTACGCTAGATATTCAAAAGTTTCTGGCCCGCAACGCATTTCTCTTCTCTCCTAATTCACTCTCCGCTCCTCCTCCTACTGTCAGCTAGTAAAATGATATCCATCTATAAAACATAAAGCAACAACTTGGGATTTTCATAAAAATTAGTATGCATTCAAAAACAAGATTATATAAAACTAACTCATTCATTCAACTCATTCATATCTTTATAGTACAATCTGTAAACAAAAATCCTGGCGCTGTTTGGCACTTGCAAAGTTCAATTTGAACCTTTTCAAGGGCTGGAAATGGTTCGCCAGGTCCACTCCAAAGCCGTTCTATAATGGTGTTAGGAGGATTTCGACTGGTGAATTTTTAATTTTACTTACCTCGTTATCCTCAATGATGGTCCAATCTGACAAGCAAAAGAAAACATCAAACGGTTTTGACTCGTGTTTATTAGAAATTCCAAGCGTGCCAAATGACTTCTCTAGTGGGCTTAAGGGACTCGCAGTCGCGTTGTTTGGAATCGTAGGAGACAACAAAAGTTCTCCAAACGGTGCGCTGGCTGCTGGGCTGCCATCTGTACCTGTCTCAGTCGCAATGACTTTGAGGGTAAGCATGGGGTATTGCACCTGCAATAACCGTTTTCCAAATTCTTTGGACGTTACTGTGCACGAATACGAAATCGATGCAGCGGCATCTAGGTCAGAAACCCACATAATTTCATCAACGAGCTCTTCATCTTTGCTCGATTTATCACCAGTTCTACTGGCCGAGTAGTGTTGAACTTGATTTCGGCAATTTCTATAATCCCACCGATTGATCTAGATTGTTAACGAAGCAAAACTAATAGCACATGGTAGACTTACGATGTCAAGCTTGGTTGGAGTCTTCTTCTTCCAAAGGTCAATACACTCTCGAAGCAGCTCTTGCTGCTCCTCTTCTGTCGATTCTTCGACTACAATCCCATCCATATTCTTTTGCTTCGCTAGTTGCATCTCCGCTCTGGCCCGCTCACTTTCCTTGATCTGGTAGTACTCACTGAGTAGCGATACGCCACGCTGAGATATATGTCCATAAGCATCACTGCTTCTACTACCACCCATAAGAGCCTCAAAGTCGCGGCCAGTTTTGGGAACGCGATGGTATCCTTTGCGCGTCAGAAACCAATGGACATCACTATCGCTAATTGAGACTTGTCCAAAGAGCACCTCCCAGCGTGAAACACCAACTGAAAGACGAGGTCTCACTGACACAGATGCCGGGCACTTAAATGTAACCTTGTCTATCCCCTTTCCTATACTCGCACTAACTTCAAAAAGAAGGCGATTGGAGTCTCGTGTAATACGGTCAAGTTGAGGGTTTGTCGATGGCCACTGACACGTAACAGTATAACCAGTGAACCCGGCGTTTGTCACTTTCGCAACTGTTGATACCTGTTTCAAGACAACAAAAATTGAATCTCCAAATGCCCTTTCCACGTCAAGACCTTCAGTCACTACCATCCCTTGAGCATCCACCATTCTAACATTACCAATCTTGACGCGCATTTCAGGTGTTCCATTCCAGCTGCGAAACACGTCGTCACCTGTGAGGAGAGTCACTTCGATACGTCGCTGCAACCCCTGATGTAAAAACGAGTAAGAAGGAAGGCTGTTTGTAGTTTCATTGACCACATCAACAGAAGAATATACGCCATGTTCATTCAGTTCCTTGATCCGTAGATACATGCCCACGCACTCTCTGGCGTTGTAAATATCACTACTCTTACGGCTTGCAAGACTTTCCACGAAAGAGAAGTTCTCAGATTCCTGTGCCTCAGGTGTCTGGGGATTTTGGAAAAGAACTATTGGAGTTTCAGGCTTTGGAAATAACGAATCGAGCCCTGGTTCTTGCATTTCGTCCCAGCTAAGAAGACGATCCAAAAATGGGCGCCGGACACTTCCGTAAACAATTATCATAAAAGACTTTGTTTCTTGAACATCAACATGAAAATAAGAAGGAAATATCACGACACCGTCTGAATCAAGATGAAGTACTGGAGTAACAAGGATAGGCTCCGAGCTGTCGTCAGCAAACAGGCTGGCATGCAAATCAATCACCTCTTCCGTTGAAGCACCACGAATCTCAAGGGAAGCAACAGTTGTTGTAACAGCAATTGCGCTTTTCTTCAGCGCAGAGAGTGGAGCAGTTGTAACCTCTCTAACAATCAGTTTAGCAACACCAACTGCAGCATGAGTGTATGGGCTAACAATATCGGCAGTTGAAATACCAATATCACTAGTCAACCCTGATGCGCATCCAAACAGTGTGTAATGACTGGTCGTAAACGGTAGCGGTAATTGAGGCTTTTTCAAATTCTCAAACTGCTCTGTCTGAGGCAGATGGGCCCACAGATGATGTGGAGAAACTAAATGCACAATGTCTCGATCAAAATTCATCACTCTCACACAAATTGGACTATTTCCGTCGTATATAACACTCGCTGAACGTTCATAAGGTGAAAGGTACAAGTTGTCGGCAACCATAAGCTGGAACTTGAGATTCAAATCGAATAAATCACTATACCGTTGGGCCTTTCGGATCAAAGGGAAGAAGGACAGAAGAGTATTAATTTCTTTCACAAGGGTATGTTCACGCCACATGTCCGCGTATTTTTTAGCTAGCCGTTCACGCTCGGAAAATACAAGACTGGGTACACTGAACATTGGCGAGGGAGGAGAGAAAAGGTCAATAGGAGGCGCCAGACTTCGGCGACGTGGGCTACTATTTGTACTGAAAACGCTGGCATTCGAAGACGCTCTGGGCCGTTTGCTCCGTGGTGAGAAATCCGCAGCATCTAGAAAGATTGAACCATCTCCAATAGATAGTCTTGACCTGCGCGGAGTGGAAAACTCGTTATGTTGTGGCGAGTCGTCCCTAAACCCAAGAGCACTTCCAGGTCGAGAAGCTCTGGCATTCTTGACTTTAAGTACCTGAGAGTACAAGTTCTCTAAATCATTATCATCAAGGGCATCAAAACTGGTTCCATCAAGGCCCATGTGTTTCGCAGCAGCTTCATTAAGAGCAAACGTCCAATCGGGTTCACTGGAATTGATAGACGATGACGGACTAGATAGAGGTAGCGGAGGAGGGGTCAAATTTCGTTCAAGAAGTCCTAGAGAAGTCTTACTTGGAGTCTGTGCTGTAATCTTCTTCTCTAGAGGGTTGGTATATCGAAAAATGTGAGAATGGCCGAGAATGATTCGAAAGCCAGTATGGAGTTCCTGTGGTTCACTAATTGCATCACCATTCACGATTACGGAAGCACCAGTACAAGGGCTAATCGTGACACTGCCCGCAAGATTTATGAAAGAGCAGTGCTCAAAAAGGATGCGAGATCCACTAAGTCGAATTTCCGCGCTTGAATTATTCATGTGGCCAACAAGAGTTGTACCTGAACGAAGGTTGTAAACAAGGCATTCTGTAAGAACGGGGTCTTCACTAAGATTGACAAGAAAAGGAACTTTGCGTGGTGTGTGAAGTCCCACAAACCCTTCTTCAATACTAATACCTAAATCTTCCAGCGCATTTGCAGTTTGTTTCTGGATTTGTTCAGTTTCCGATATTTTTTGCTCCCAAGTTTGATTGACTTCTTGCAACAACTTCTCAGACACCGAAAGTTTCTCCATAAGCTCTTGTCTTTCCAGTACTGATGGTTCTATATTCTGCTGCGTGTTAAGCTGACTTCGCAACATATTTAACTCCTCCTTCAGCTCTCTAATCAATTTAGCATTTGGGTCCTCGTTGACAATAGCATGGTTCTTGATCTGTTTCACGTTGTCTGCAAACCTAAGAGTTGATAAAGTCTGCTCATAATTAGACGCTGAAGGGGCAATGGTCGCAATCATCGCAGTCATGGAGTTTCCACCTAACGCATCCTTCAACAACCAAGTCAACGTCGACTCTCGATATGGGACAGCAATTCGGCGAGAAGGATGTGAGGCCTTCTCAACTAGTGTTGAAATGACTCGGCCTAATGTTGTAAGTGATCGATTGATTTCCGCACCTTCTTTCAGTCGTGCTCCTGATGTTCCTGCAGTACGAACACGCTCAGACCCGGCCAAATCGACTAGGTGTATTCGAGAGACTTTCTCAGTAGTAGGCGAGCCTTCTTCAAACTTGGTTTGCGAAAGTGTAATCGTAAAAACTGCATGAGAGCGGCTAGACGATTGATTCATATTAGTTGCAGCAACGGTTCGAGTTTTGTTTCCCTCCGCCAGTAGTGAGTACAGTTCGTCATAAGAATTAATTGCAAGGACCGAAAGGTCTTCCACATATGGTCCGCGAAGTGGGTGTTCGCGTACCTTAAGATTATCCTTGTTCCTCAGATTTAAGAGATCGCGAACTTTTTCGTTATAAATTTCATAGTAGGCCACAGTCACATTATATGACAGCTCTGTGCTTGTCGTAGTCTGTATCCGATTGAAAATTGCTTCTCCAATGCGTGGGATGATTCCAGGATCGCTCTTGAAGCCCAACATGGTGTAGGATTTTCCAGACCCGGTTTGACCGTACGCAAATATACAGGTGTTGAATCCCGCAAACGCATGGTCCAGAAGAGGAGTGACTGCGCCATCGAATACTGACTTTTGGCTGGCGTACTGAGTGTTTTTGCTACCAGGTAATGGTTTATCAAAACTCCAAAACGTTTGATCGAAAGTGAACGTCCTGGAATCGCCACCACTCTGCTCACGGCGAAATGAATCTCGTCGCCGAGCACTAGCACCCGCAGGAGAAGAAATTTCAACTTGGTTGTTGCCTTTGAATTGAACAACTTTGCCGTCGTCCTTTTGAAGTTCTTGTAAAGAGTCAGTTTTGTGCTGATTAGACTGGACCTTCTTACCTCTGTTGTTGAAGGGTCTGACGCGGACCACCACCTTAATACGACAAACATCAGGTTCCAGATCAGCCTCATGAGCTGAGATCACAGAAATGGAATGTCTTTTTGCTGGCATTGAGGTGACTGCAATTGGTCTTCATGAGGTTTCCGAGTGCTTGGTCAAACAGTCATTAGTGATCAGGAGAAGGAATGAGGGAGAACAAAAAGACTTACACTGCCAAAAAGATTAGCTCTTTTGTTTATAATGGCTGAATCAATTTTGTATACAACAAAACTCCTACTGGTGTGGCTCTCATGTAGACGTGCTCTATGGTTTGACTGCACGAAGGTTGTGGAAAGTGGTTACAGTTTGTGTGGTGGTTTGGTTGGGGCAATTTAGATCTTGCCAAAATCAGTGTTCGTGAGTGTTTCGTGTAAAAAAAAAGTTCGTGTAAAAGAGTTTTCGTGTTCTCCCAGCCAGAGCCGCTACAATGATAGGCACCAAAGCCCCAGACAGATTTTGGTCGGTTCGACTTCAGCTCTGTAGATCCTATAAATGGTTTGCAATAAAAAAGAGCTTAAGTTATATCATATTCTGGAATAGCTAGTATCTTTTTTGTTGCTAAACTGAAGTGCCGCCTGTTGCGCCAACTAGGAACCAAATCCTATATCTGAAGTCAAAACTTTTCACAAACAGGTGTATTTTTTCTCACTACTCTCTACAAACCACATAATTTCGAATAAATCGTTTCTTTTGTCGGTAAAAGCTTACTTCATCAATTCTTCCACAAACTGCCTTTCTTCTCCATTCAAATCTTTCCATACCTTTTCTTTAAACTCTCCCACATCTCCTTCAATCACGCTTTTGAGGAACCCCACAATCATAGTTTGGGTAGCGTTATCACTGCCAGCCCACTTCCTTCCTGTGCTACCAATACCTGCCATTCCATCTTCGCCATCATAAAGGTCACCTCCGTCTAAATCCTCAATATCGCCCTTGTTCACATATTTTAACAAATCTTCATAGGGCATTGTTCCTTCTAGAGGCGTCACGTCGTCTTCAAGGTCCTCCCACTCATCACCCTCTCCAGCGCCACTGGCAGCTGCATTGACACTAGCTGCCTCAGCAATATTGTATTGGCCTACAATAAGCTCCCGCAAAAACAGCTTGATAATTTTAGTGGGCACAGGAACGTGTGTAAACGTTTCGCCCATTTTCTGGGCCTTGCTGCGCGTCAAAATTACATTTTTGGGAACAGGTAATGGATCGCCCTCGACCAGGATTGCAGATACTCTAGGATCATTAAGCTGGTAAAGTTGTCCAAGAGAAATGACGCTATCGATTTGTTAGGTTCACACTTCAAAAAGTCAAGGGCGCTAGAACTTACTTTTCCTTAATCTCTTCGTATCCACGCAAAACATCAAAGTTGCTCAGCCATTTTGTCAAAACTATGGTCAAGCCACTAACGTTATCCACAAGAACCTTGCTCAAAATGTCGACCACATCCTTAGCACTTGCACTAACAAGTTTGCTGAAAACTAAGATGAAATTCTCGATCAAAGCCGGGCTTTTAGCTGTTGCCAATCTCTTCGTTGTTGCATCAAGCATTTGTGGCAGGAGATCTCCCAAAAGGTCTCCAAAATTCTGAACAATTGCCAAAATCAAAATCCCAGTATTGATACAGGCACTATCAAGCCATGAAGGGTCTAGCAGTCGCGCAAAGGCCATAATAAGAAGTTCAACGCCGTTTCGACCATCCTTGCCTGACCAGTTCTTTATTTGGTTAGGTGCATGTTGAGTAAAATAGCCCAATATTTCAGATGCAGCTTGCAAGACCTGGTTGTCCGAACTGTTCATGGTAATCTGATACAGAGGGTCGAAGAAAGTATTGACGATCTGTTCGGGCATAGGGAAGGGAGCTTTGTCAACAAGCACTGAGAGAATGCTGAGGGAAAGCACCAGCTCGGGTGTATACTCCCAATCTTTAATGGACATTATACTAGACACGAGAGGCTCAATAGCATGCTCAATAAATGCATCATATACATTTTCTTCAGTAGCAGTTTCTGCAATTTCTGCCATTAAATCCTGGATCTCGCTCGTCAACATCACATTAGTAGGATCTTGAGAAACCAGTTTGTAGACTAGCTTAACAAGGTCTGTATTGCGCGCGGCACGGGAAAGGTCACGTTCAACGACAGCTACCAGCACTTCTGCTAATATTGCAGGAGTATCCTCCTGTGCCTTTTCAGAGATGAGATATATGGCTTGGTAAAGTAAGCTTTCCTTAGTAACAAAATAGTCTTTCGGTAGTTCAACGCAGTACTTGCGAAGAGCCATAACACACGAAAGTCTGACAGTATCATTGGGATCTGATAAAGCCGCCTCTAGAGTGGTATCAAATAGTGGAATCTTAATACTTCGGGTGTCGATTCGACTAGTTAAACTTCGGCAAATGCTTGCAGCTGCAAGATAAGCACGAGAGCGAAGTAAAGGAGTATTGTCACGCTGACATTCAGTCACAAACTGAATAAATTCAGTGATAGCACTAGGGGGAAGAGGCGCAGTGTCACAGGTGCCTTCTGCGAGCACTCTCGAGTAGATGTACAGTCCACTCTCCTTAATTTTCCAGTTCCCATAATTGCTTGCAAGTGCCGCAACGCGTTCCCAAAGAGTTGGAAGAAGAGCAAAATTGCGGGACTTTCCAGCAATGACCAATATGTCAGCAACCTGCGTGCGTACCAGACGCCCAACCGAGAGCTCTGATTCCTCCATAGCAAACTCATCCATGTCATTCTCCCAAGATTCTTGTTCCTTTTGTATCTGTCCCAGACGTACAAGTAAATCAACAAAATCCGGTAGACAGGTAGCGATCTTGGCTACAACTGTCTTGAGCTCCACTGCCATGTCCATAAAATCAAGCTGTTCAAGAACCAAGTTTTCAACGGTAAGGTTAGGATGCACAAACACTGAATTGGCCTCTGCAGGGTCTACCTGAGGTTCTTCAGGCGCGTTATCAATATCGCGTACATACATGTCTTCATAAGTAGGCAGATTAAAAAAGATGTTGCGAAGGGTAGCTTCAAAAAGGCCTAAAGCATGCTTGCCGCTGATTCTAGGAAGTGCAGTTAAGAGAGTTTTATAACTTTTGAGAGATTCCAGCTTCAAGTCAATATATCCTGCATCAGAAGTGTCCACAGGTAGCCCAACATACTGGATAAAAAGCGGGACCCATTGATCGATGATTGGTGTAGCAACAGTATTAACCAATGGAGATTTTGTGTCCTCTGCAATCATGAAAAAATCAACGCAGAGTCTAAATACTTCTATGGCCATTGCACTTGCATGAGGACTAAATTTTCCTGGAACAGTCAGCCTTTCACTACCACCAGCACATGGATCTTGAGGTGAGCTAGCTATAGCATACATAGCGCTCAAAATAGTTTCACCGACGCGAACAAACTCAATGTCAGAAAGTGTTTCCGCAACAAGTTCCTTAATGGCACTCAGCGCACCGTAAAGTTGAGCATTAGTGCCATGTTGAACCAACTGCAATAGCTGTTCAATCAAATCGGACCATTCATCAGGGTACTCGACAGAAGCTATTCTCGCTACAAGTAATGCAGCAACGGATCTGACCTTACTTTTCTCAAATCCCAGGAGGCCCAGCAACGAGGCACGCACATGCGCTTTGACTTTTGAGGAAACGGGTGGGCCTTGAAACTCTTCAAATCCTATGCTCCATGACTTTGGGATTAAATTTTTGAGAATGAGCAGCGCAGATTGGACGATGCCTATCACAGCAGCCTCGCTCGCTGAGGGATTCTGTTGTTGATCTGAGATGACGGTAAGCAGTGTAAATATGAGACCATCAATGTCGGATGTGCGATAGGATTCAAGTTCCTGCTCCACAGATTGAGTGTCGCCGCGGTTGAGTCTCTCTATGAGAGAGTATGCTTTGCTGGTGTCCATGATCTGGGTAATTATGATCAGATCAGGATATCAAATGGGACGTACGTCTGTATTTCTATAATGAATGAATGAAGATGATTAGACGTTCTCCGAAAATTAGTAAACAAAAAAAAAAAAAGGACGATCTACCTGGTGAAGTCCCTAGGCGGAGATGCGCTGATGGTGTGGTGAAAGGGCATCGAAGGGTGCTCTGATGCGAGTTTGTTTGGGTTTCGCTAACATTTTGTTGCATTTATGGTTTCCAATTCTGCGCAAGGGTATGGGCGAGGCGAAGTTTGTTGTAATTAGACTGTTATGACTTCAAAGAACATCTCGGCTTGCCAGTATCCACCAACTTTCCTCCTTCTTTGGTTTACATCGTTGTTCATATCTGGCGATACCATTTCATAAGCCATTGATTACTTCCCGGGCTTTTTTTTGAGTTTCTTCGGCTCATCCTTTTGTTGAAGCGTCAATCTGAGAACCAGGCTGGCTTTTGTTCCCAACTTCCACCCCGACAAACATCTACCCGAAAATTCCTTGTATTAACGACGTCAGAACCTCCTTGCCACAACCTTATCATTCCTCATCATGACTGACGAAGGTGCCACTCATTCCGAACAACTTATCGAGGCCGCACGCCGTAATAACCAAGACCTTCTCGATGAAGTACTTACGGAAATCGTCAACTCCAAAGGTGGTGATAAAGAGAGTCCTGAGGCAATAGCTGCAGTTGCTGAATTAATCAACACCGCCACGGATCCTCTCGGAAATACAGCTTTGCATCTCGCCGCTTTTAATGGATCTTGTATGTTTAGCGATTTATTTTTGGTGTTGCTGGTTATGTTCTCTGCTAACTTTTGTCCTCCTTTCTTTAGACGAAGTTCTTGACCACCTCTTAGATCAGCATGATACCGAGATCGACTCTCAAAATCGTCATGAGAGAGACACTCCTTTACATTCTGCTGTAAAATACTCTCTCACAGAACCCGAGCATGGTGCTTTCATTGTAGAAATGCTCATTGATGCCGGTGCTGACCCACGAATCAAGAACAAAGCTGGTCAAAAGCCAATCGACCTAGCCGCTGACGATAATGATGCGCTCATCGATGTGCTACAGGGAGCCGAGTTTGCCAGAATGGCTGGGCCAGAACCCGCAGGTATGATCCAGCAAAGAGACATGTTAAATGGAATGGCACTAATGAATGTAGTGGATGAACAGCAGCAGGCTGAAGGAGATGAGGGAGATGAGGGAAGCTCCTCGGACAAAGAGTGATTTATTTCCTTCACCCCTATCAGAGTTGCGATACATAGTATCGTCAAACTGACTCTCGATGTTAATTACATACACACGTCTAGAAGAAAGCATATATACGCCGGTTTTATGCCTCACCTATTTACTCTAAACTACTGTATTTCCGTGTAACATTGGCTGCTTTTCACTACAACGCAGGTGCACTCAACAGCATGCAAAGAGTGTTCATGTATGAAATTTTGTTTCAACGAAAAATAGGCCGGCACTGAATCCATATAAAGAACCGAATTATAAAGTTGGTTGTTGTTCACCTAGCAGTTTAAAATGGTGATTCGTGCAAATGCTTACGGATCGGAGACACACAGAATGTCTCCGTCCTAGTATTAACAACTTCCTTCCGCACGTACCGTGTTCTCAATTCATTTCTTAAAACTGTCTCCTAGCTCTACTTAAGCCTAAGTTCTACCTAATATGTATAAATTTGAGATCCCATATTCCTTCACTCCAGGTGCGGTTCTTACCCTTTGCATGCTGATCAAACCCTCATCATCCAGTGACGAACCCTCGCAAACTGCCACCAATACCTCTGCATAACTCTCACAGGGACTCCTATATCATGAACAACAACTGCCTTCGCTCTCAGCGACCCCAAGATTGTTGTTAAACCCTATCTCCTTAATATATGGACTCAGTCGTGACAACCTTTGAAAATACGAAAAAAAACCACCCGTTCTTTTAGCAGAACACCATCACCAGCCCTTTCTCTACCTCTGGATGCGGACCACATCTCAACACATCTGTTCATGCCATCTTGGCCAATCACTTTACATGGCCCTGGACGCATGAGAGGAGATCCTTGATGTCGTCAAGGCCATCAAAGCTCCTGCCTGCAACACAGTAATTCTCGTGACCTTCCTTAGGTAACTCCACATCTCTATTCTCATTCCCCTGCGGCGTTGCGAAATCAGCTGTATTGTGATCGTCTATGCCGGTTTAGTGTATTGTTATTGACTTCGCTGACACCATTCCTATAACTGTTCACTTCAATAACCTACCAATCTTGCTTCAAGCAACTTCAATAACCTACCAACCTTGCTTCAAGCAAGAGTGGTCTTCCGATTCTGCGGAAGCTACCAGGGAGCGGAGCAGATTTTCCAAATACTTCCTAGCTCTTTTAACTTGGTAATATCAACCACTGCATAGGTGTGTTTGAGAGCGAGCTACGTCTCCTGTTAGACTACGTTCACGATCCTATTTTCCTCCTATTTTTGCAGCAGCCCCCATAATTGCTCATGATATTCCGGCTCAATGTTGCTTGATGCGTCTTCACAACTCTATGCCCTATCTGAACCTGCATCCCCTACACTGTTCGCCAGGATCTCTTTTCAAAGATTTTGAAACACAGTATGAATTTATTTTGGATTACATGTGGTACATTCACAGATTCTTTTTGCTCGCATACTCAATTCTCTTAAGTGGGATTTCTCGGCGTGGGACAAACTTCACCAAACGCCAGTATCAAGCTCCTCTCTCTTTGCTACTGTCGTCAGGAGTATTGGATTCCAACCGTACAACTTTTTCAACCTTAGTGTCAGGAGGGACTTGTTTGCTGCTGCTGGCTTGGTATCTAGTTAGCGCCCGGTTCAGGAGTTATACTAAACATGTATTTATACTCACCACGATCCTTACCTGCGCTCTGCGCGGCAGGGTTCTTAATGCGTTTATCGGTAACGACGCCAGCAACCGATTGACCCTCATTGATCTCAGCTGGGACTTTTTTGCTGCTGCTGGCTTTTGTATTAAGTTAGCGCCCAAGTTCAGAAGGTAAACTAAACATGTCCATGTATTTATACTCACCTCGGTCTGTTTCCTCTTTCATGCCGGTAATTTTCTCAAAACGCCTTTGTTTCATGATATTTCCGACCTCTTGATTTGCTGAGATCTGAGTTCCGTTTTTATTATTGTTGGGTTGAGCGGGTCGAGATGGTTTTTTATTTTTGTTGTTATGGGCTTTTTGGTGGTTTCGAGTAATGGCTGATTCCTTCAGTTAAAAGATAGAAAGTTGAGAGAGATGTCAAGAGTGAGGACTTGTTGGAAGATAGAAAGCATGGGGTGCTTCTGAAATCAAAAAATTATCCTCTACTGTGATCCATGCTATCCATGTTGCAATTCATCAGGTTTGTAAGACTATCTTACAGTATGTGCTTCATGACTTATGTTGCACGGGTAGCGTACTGCTCTTTGCAAGGCCACGATTCCAGAACACATTCAGCTTTCCTTTGCGATTACATGGTAATTTTGATGCAATGGAAAGATTGTTGAAAAGTCATCTTGACTTATTCATATACGATTTATCAGCTTCCGTGCTTGCGTTGCATTTCGAAATGCTCTAATAGTAGACTTTACATACGTGTACACTGTCTATGCTCATTTTCCTCTATGTTAGCTCACAAATCTTGTAATGTGTTTACTGGTAATGTGGCTCTTTGTATTGAATGATTGATTTATAAACGGTACATAAACATTGTAATGAACGAGATACAACTTTTATTTGCATAAATAAGCGGGTGTCACAGCGGTACACTTTAGGTTTGGTTTGTTTCCCCCAAATATCTCCGTAACGCGATATCGGGGGTTATCAGAGTAAAAGTTGTATAGTTCTAAGATTTCCAAGTCGTCACATCCAAATTCAATACGCCCTGTTTCAGGATCTGGAGTCACATATATCATATCAGTCGAGATCAAGCGCAAATGTTTTAATCCGGGGTTTCTGTCTCGAATAAACTCCAGAAATTTGCCCAGTTCTCTTCGGTCGCTTAGATCCAAGACAAATTCTAATTTTTTTGAACCTAAGCGGCTGCTGAGGTGAGAGAATATTGCAGAATGCGTACTTAGATAGGGACAATAAATGGATACCTCCATGAGATTGGAATACTCACCCAAATCGCCTATATCATCAATAAGCCTTTCTGCTCTTTCCCAAATGTGTTCGGGATTCCCGACATCTATATAGGGAGGAGGATCTGGAACTGTCGAGAGACTTAACATCTTAGCCTCTATCTGACGGATGAACCAGCCAGCAATAAAGTAGTCCACGTCAGTATCGTATGTGGCAATTTGCAAAATAGTGATTCGACTTCTAATGCCAAAGTCAATATAACAGAACTTATTCCAAAGCATTGGCAAAAAAACGTTAAGTCCAAATTCAAGGGATGGCATATCATTCAAAATTTTTTCGACATGATGGAGAAGATGAAATACCCTATCGATGAATTCTGCGGGGTCAAATTTAAGGGCCTCATCAGGAGTATTAATCGTGCCAAAATTCTCGTTGATATCAACAACCAGCATGTTCAGATTTGGGAAAGAAGAAAGCTTTGACGTAATAAATTCGGCAAACGAGAAACGATGATTGACCAGTTTATGCAATTGTTCAAAACGCTCATTGATATCCTTAGCTTTGTCTGTAGCATAAGTATCGATCCGTAATTGCTTCTGATTCTTTCCCACTTTCAATTCTCGGTTCTCTAGGAAGTAGCTTTGGAACTCATTAGACTGTTCTAATGACTTTTTTGCCTGCTTAAATATCTTTGTCCATTCATAGAATGCGTCCTCTGCAAACAACTCTGAATATTTCTCGAATTTCGCTTCATTGATATCCGGGTATTCTTGATAAATATCAAGTATGGCGGTATCGTACGCGACTCGTTTGTTGACATCTCCAGGAGAACGTTTTTCCAAAGTCGGAGGGTGCCTTTTTTGCCGGCGCGTGATGAAATTGCCAATTTCGTATCCAGAACACACAGTGACTGTTTCAATATATGCCAGAGTCTTGTCCCTTATTAAGTTATTCAATAGCAGGAATGTCAGTTTATCCATTGGCATAGGCGACGACGTAAAAATGTTTGCGTTTATTTCTGGTGAACTATGATAAAAATGCCTGTCGGGAGAAATCAAGCGTATTCCACGTATTTTGTAGCCTTGAGCCGAAAATCCGATATGAGTCCATGCTAATGGAACAAAAAGGCCATATAATCTTTGGCAGGTTTGCCCCAGTTGGATTAACTGGGTTGGTTGCAGCCTTGTGCGAACTCTTTCAATCAGCTCATCAGGGAATGCGCTTAGCAAATCCATTGTTGTCAGGAGTTGAGAAGGGCGTTTTTCGTTGGCAAAAGTAGCCCAAAACTCGCACAGGCAAGTTTCTTTTATAGGAATCCTGTTATCTCCAGGTCAATTTTATCTGATAGGAACATTTTGGTATACATGCCCTGGTGAACAATTTTCATTTCCTTTTGGTACACTTTTGTTGAAGTTACTTGATTAGGCCAATCGTCCAAGTTAGGCAACCAGAGAAAAGATATAGCAAATTTTATGTTTGGAAAAGGAGTATTTTGGTGCTCATTTGGTCCTGATAATGCCTCAAAACATCATTGTCTTTTTAATTCATGACTACAAGGATCTGCTCTAGTATTCTTCTGTTCTTCTTAAATCCAACTCATATCATCTACTCTTACTGGCTTGAGGGGTTTACCGACTTGCCCGACTCTTCGTCGCTATGAGATATTACTGAACTGGTGCAACTTGCATACCTAAAACATATCTCGTCAGTTTTCATGTATTGTTTGAAACGAAGAATGAATGGATGTCTAATTAGCGGTGGCGCAAATGGTCCTACTGTTTATCTAATAAAAACCATAGAGGATTTATCAACGTCAGTGCTTGTGCTGCATTTTAAAATTATATAGTAAACTTCATGTTACTTAATTGACTAAACGCCAAAGTTAGGCAACGTCAGAGAAAAGACCTTATTAAGCAAGAATACCCAATTGCTCCCACAAAAGTGATGCTAACAGTAGGATTTTGTTTACGAATATACTATGGGAATCCTAACACGGATTTCTCGTGTGATACACTCAATTTAATCAGCATATTATTCGAACTAACAGGTCTGACGGAGTTAGCGCGTGGTCTTGTAAAACAATAATATTGATGAGATGCCAATCACAGAGAGAGTATGTGTGATAATGAACAGCGTCGTGCACAGGTGTGTAGCGATTGAGTGAAGAGAAGAAAGGAACTCCAGTCCCAAACGTAAACGTTGTAAGTGATACCTAGCCCACCCTAACACATACAACCATTATTTTTCATACATACAGTGCAAGCCTCACTTTCCAAGCAAAAGTGCTTGCTTCGAATATTATTAGGAAGTTACGATAGTGAAGTATTGTTCATTATTATTATAATTATTTGTTATATGTCAACTGCGGTTTATGTACTCTATAGAAGTTAGCAGCCAGCCAAGATACCCGGGGGACCCGAGTCCATTTGTGGAGGTGCTGATTGTCTAGCTTCCATAGTGTTGCTCTCTGAATCTGAGTTCTCGAATTCGATCCTTGTTTACTCCCAACCCAAATTATGTAAATTTTCAACAACACACATCGCTTCTCTATGGCCGGATCCTTCCCTTCCTCGACATTTGCTAATCGGCTTGCTACGCTTGCTTTCAATCACTACTCTAAACTTCCAGCAAAAGCCAAACCACTTACTCGTAGCGATGGTACACCGGAATGGACGACTCTAGCCGCGCTCTTTCTAGCCACCCCGGCTGATGATATCGAGTGCATCAGTATTGCAACGGGAGTCAAGGCAATGCCTGATGAACGACTTGGTGAGAGCGGTGGAAAGGTATTACATGATGGGCACGCAGAGGTAATTTGTCTAAGAGGGCTCACAAGGTACTTTTTGGAAGAGTGTGTCAAGATCAAGGATTCTAAGAGTAATGAATGTGGGTATGTCAGCAAGCACTTGGAGACAGAATCGATGAGCGCTACTGGATATTTGTACAGAGCTGCCCCTGGGCTGAAAATCTACATGTATGTCAGTGAAGCGCCTTGTGGGGATAGCTCATTATCGTGTACTGCAGATCTTGGTGAACAGAAGGCACTCGCCGATGATAAAATATTTGAGTCCTGGTCAGATCCGCTTGCTCCAGTAACGCCAAATGGTCCACTAAGAGGTCGAGACCACTTCTTTGAAGTTGGTAGAGTGCGCACTAAACCAGGCAGGCGAGATAGTCCACTTACGATGAGCAAAAGCTGCAGTGACAAACTTGCCCTCAAACAATTCACGAGCGTGCTTGCTGGCCCTGCAGCTACTATTATAAATCCTAGTGGATTTTACATTGATACGCTCGTAGTCCCATCAAGTCAATTTGTGAAATCAGATTTTGACAGATGTTTTGGGCCGTCCGGGCGGTTAAAACCATTAGCCTCCCACGACGGTTGGCCTGGTGGTTACAAACCGTGTTTTTTTAAATGCGTTGGCACGGACCTTGAATTTTCTCATTCCAGGCGTTCGCATGAATCTGCTAAACCAAGCCCTCAGTCTCTTTTAAATTTCAAGGGCATTCACAGTATCAACAAGGGAAAGGCAACAGAAGCACTTATTAATGGTACTCGGATGGGTTTCAAGCCTTTCAGTGGACGTGGGCAAAGCTTGGTAAGTCGCTTTGAACTGGCGCAAGCCTTAAGGAGGGCAACTCCAAATATTGATGCGGCAGTAGGGTATATGGAAATGAAAACGAAGGATACGCGAAGAAGACGTGTGAAGGAAGAAGTCTGGAGTGTTTTAGGGAATTGGGAAAGAACTAGCATTGACGACTTTATATTTTGATCAAATTTCAATCATTAGAATTTAAACTAACTTAGTTGGCTCTATTGTTAAATTTTCTGATTGAAGGGTAGAATACAATTCGTTCATCGGCTCATGACCTTATCGTCTATTTATGAGGGTCAAGTAACACGGAAAAGCTCAAAACGTGCACATTTATTTGCATAATCCATTTTGTGTCAAGCCATTTGAAAACTTGACTTGTGTTTCCTCTTCTTATCCCAAACTTGTGATTCCAAATCTGCCAGAATTGGCAGCCCGCAAAAGTGTTAAAAGCTAGTAGCATGGTCAATTTACATGTATATTCTTGGGTGTTTGTCCTCATATGTTACTCAGACTAGTGGAGAGTAAAACTTATGAAATCAATAAAACCGGACTTTAGTGAATAGAACTCTAACTTTCTAGTGCAATCTTTGAGATTTGAGAGCCAGCTCGTACCAGCATTATTTACACATGGCAAACAGAGAGGATCCGCATCTTTGCACTTGCTCATGGATGGAAAGCGTGCATAAAGTTCCGTACGTGAATTGGGATTCGGCTAATTCTCCGCACACAACCCCATATTGACCTAACTCTCTCCAAGAACTTTTAATTGATGACACAAAAACAACAAAAAAACAATTGATATTGAAATAATAATGCAAAACAAAAAAAAGACAGATCTAGCAGAACGGCATGGATATGTCTAAGTCCATCGGCAGCCGCCTACCTCCTATTATTATTTCTGAAAAAGAGCGCAATACCGGCCGCAGCTGCAGCAATGACGGTTGACGTTATGGCAACTCCAATTAACCCTTCTTTCGCCAGGCGATCTTCAATGATCTGTCTCAACTCTCCTGCTTGTCGGTTTTGTGGCTCAAGCTCAAGCAGTATATCGGCGTACTTTCTTGCATTGGAATAGTCGTTTAATTTAAAGCAGCCAATACTCAAGTAATAGAGGCATTCGCGGCGGCGTTCGGGTGCATCCTTGAAGAGGTCAGCAAGGATTTTGACGCCCAGTTGTTGATCGCTGACAGTGCTGGACTTAATTAGGCCCCAGGCATAGTTGAAACGGGTTTGCAACGAAACGAATTCACCTTCGCCGTAAAATTGCTTGCGCAGAATATCAAGTTCCTCTTTAGAGAGAGGACTGGAAATGTTAGTACGGGGTGGCGGAAAAGTGTGGAGTAGCTCACGTGTTGATTTCGTTGAGACCTGCAAGTCGTTGTTAGCAAAGCATTAAAGACAAGAGCCCAACACGACCGATACTCACCAGGTAGATAGAATTCCTTCATTTCAATGGTGTGTATTAATGATGGTGATAGTTAGGAGGCGACAGAGGCGAAGGCCAAACGATTTATTCCAACGTCAGTAGACGATGGAATTACCCGGCTACCTATTTCGTCCCAACCGCCGACGTTCAGAAAACTTTTTGAATTTTTCACTACCTCCTCCTCAGAGCTACGCAGATTTACGACCGTTGGACGGGTTAAACACAGCAAAAATGGTCACTAACATTATGGGAAAGTCCTTTAGAGGAAACCAGTTGGTCAACGTGAGTCCATAGTCCGCTCCGAAACTGGCGTTGCATCATCCACTCGAGTACTGACATTGCAGATCGGCCTCGCTTCCAAGTTCTACGCTCTCGGAATCAACAACGCGCAACAGATCTGTTCCAAGCTTGGTTTCTACCCTCAGAAGAGAATGCATCAGCTCACGGAGCAGGAGGTCCTGGCCATCACGAAAGAACTGTCGGCGTATACGATAGAAAATGAAGCACGAAATGAGATGCGGGCAAATATTGCACTCAAACGAACTATCGGCTCCTTTGCGGGTAGAAGACACGCCATTGGACTTCCCGTCAGAGGTCAGGGAACAAGAAACAACGCCAAAACCGCCAAGAAGCTCAACAAGCTGGAGAGAAGAAACTACTCGACGGAGCGCGTTCTTCAGCCTTATTCGCTGGCCGAGTAAGTATTGAATCTTAATCATCATCACAACGAGGAACTAACATGTATAAAAGTCTCACCAAGGCATTCCAGCAGTAACCATTTCTATTTCCTCAGGCCATCTCTCTCGTTTTGTAAATACTCCATACATTTTATTATTATCAACTTTTGTTTGTCGTTTCTTACCATTTTTTCGTGATCTGATAGGACCTTATCGAGTCATAGCTATCCCTCACCTCCCCCAACCCTACTGAAACCCCACAGGCTGCTGCTATATTTTTGCTTTACTTTTTCACCTGGACTTGGATTGTTTTTGTTTTTCCTCCCCTTCTTCAATTCATTGGACCTCTTTCTATATCTATCATGCTTCGTACTGTCGGTAGACGTTCTGTGTCTGCTCTTGTTAAGCAAAACACTCTACGCAATGTATCGCGTGCTGGTCTTGCCGCAAGGACCCCGCAACGAGTAAAGGCCCTCGCGTGTACGGCGATGCTCCGGGGGTACTCGACAAGATCTACTGTCATCCAGCTCCTCGATAACATTGGCTCTAAGCGTGAGGTTGAGCAGTATCTCAAACACTTCACAAGTGTCTCAAGGTAGGTTTAACATCCATTGAAATCCATTCGGCTAATCGTCTAGTCAACAATTTGCAGTCATTAAGGTTGGAGGTGCTATCATTACTGATAACCTTGAGCAACTAGCATCTTCCTTGGCTTTTCTATATCATGTTGGTCTTTACCCCGTGGTACTTCATGGTACCGGCCCCCAGATTAACGAAATCCTTGAGGCTGAAGGCATTATCCCAGATTACATTGATGGTATTCGCATCACCGATCCTAAAACAATGGCTGTTGTTCGGAGATGTTTCCTTGAACAGAACCTAAAGCTAGTCGCTGCCCTTGAAAAACTAGGCGTCCCTGCTAGACCCATCACAAGCGGTGTCTTTGGCGCCGATTACCTTGACAAGGACAAGTGGAAGCTGGTCGGCAAGATCAACAGCGTTGACAAAACTGCAATTGAAAGCTGCATTAATGCAAAGACCATGCCTATTTTAACATCGTTGGCGGAAACGTCAAGTGGTCAGATTTTGAACGTGAACGCGGATGTGGCTGCAAGCGAGTTGGCAAAAGTTCTTGAGCCATTGAAGATTGTCTATCTTAACGAAAAGGGTGGTTTGATGAACGGATCCACCGGCGAAAAGATCAGTGTGATCAATCTTGACGAGGAATATGAGGATCTGATGAAAGAGCCTTGGGTCAAGTATGGAACAAAGCTCAAAATTAAAGAAATTAGAGATCTTTTGATGAGTCTGCCCAGATCCTCTTCTGTTGCTATCATTTCGGTTCATGATCTCCAAAAGGAGCTTTTCACTGATTCTGGTGCTGGCACTCTTATTCGCCGAGGCTACAAACTTCTTTCTCGTGATAACCTTGAAAATTTCCCTTCTAAGGACACCATCCGCACTGCTCTAGAGCGTGACACAAACCTCGATATCCCTGCTTACCTGGAGTCTCTCAAGGGCTCCAGTTTCAAGGCGTACGGCGACGAGCCTTTGGAAGTCCTTGCTATTGTCAAGAACAACCCCATCCCTACCCTCGACAAATTCCTTGCGAGCAAAAATGGCTGGCTTAACAATGTCACCGATAACATTTGGAGTGCAATCAAGAAGGACTACGAGACCTTGGTTTGGGAGATCAACTCCCATGATGAGAACGCTGGGTGGCATTTTGCCAAGGCCGATGGCTCTTTTGCAAAGAACGGAAAGATCTTGTTTTGGTACGGCTTGAACAACCCTGAGGAAATTTCCAAGCTTGTCAGCGAGTTTGCCCAGAAGAGAGCTTCTGCTCCTACCGGTGCTAGCGGCCCCAAGATCCAGACTAGAGCTTTCTCCACCTTGAGACCTTCTTTGGCCGGTGCGCGTCCTGGTGCGTCTCGCATTGGAATCCGCAGCTATTCGACGAACCCTAATCCTCCTCTCAAGGAAGGCACTAACACTCAACCTGCTCGGGTTGCGATTATTGGCGCTCGTGGATACGCGGGCCGTGCCCTCATTGACCTCATCAACACTCACCCGCACCTTGAGCTTACCCATGTGGGCTCGCGCGAGCTTGCTGGCCAGGAGCTGACGGGTTACGATAAGGCCAAGGTCATCTACCAGGATCTCCGTGTCGAAGACGTGAAGGTGTTGGAAGAGAGAGGAGAAGTGGATGTTTGGGTTATGGCCCTGCCTAACGGCGTGTGCGGACCCTACGTGGAAGCCATCACGTATGCCAACAGCGCCAAGAAAAGCGTCATTGTAGATCTTTCCGCCGACTACCGATTCGATGAGAGTGGTGAGTGGATATATGGTCTGCCCGAACTAGTCGACCGCAAGAAGCTGCGCACTGCAAACAAAATCAGCAACCCCGGATGTTATGCCACGGCCTGCAACATTGCCATCGAGCCTCTTGTCAAATACATCCCTGAAGGGCAGCAACCGTCCGTGTTTGCCGTCTCTGGATACTCTGGAGCCGGCACCAAGCCCAGCCCCAAGAACGACGTTGCCCGACTCCAAGACAACCTGCTTCCGTACAGCCTCACAGACCACATCCACGAGCGCGAGGTGACCCGCCAGCTCGGGGTCCAAATCGCGCTGACGCCTCACGTCGCCCAGTGGTTCCAGGGCATCACGCACACCATCTCGATCCCGCTGGACCCGGCGCACAAGCTGACGGCGCGCGACATCCGCAACCTGTACCAGGACCGCTACGCGGGCGAGAAGCTTGTCCACGTCACGGGCGAGGCGCCGCTCGTGAAGGACATCAGCGGCAAGCACGGCGTCGTCATTGGCGGCTTCGGCGTCAGCTCGCGGGGCGACCGCGTCGTCATCGTGGTCACGATCGACAACCTGCTCAAGGGCGCTGCAACCCAGCTGCTGCAGAACGTCAACCTGGCTGTAGGGTACGGCGAGTACGAGGGAATCCCGCTGGAGTCGACTATTAGAGGTTAGACAGAGAGAGAAAGAGAGAAATAAAGAAAAGAGAGAAAACAAAAAGATATATATCCATGTATATAAGAAGAGAACCTCGGAGGCTTTTTGAAATATTATAGAGTGGGGCAGCATGTGCCTTGACTATACCAGGAAGATGAATTTAAAAAGGAAGAGTGAGTTTAGCACAGAGTTATACTTGTAATGTATTCGAGTGCTGTAGGTACAACAAGTCAAGCTTTTGAAATCTACACACTCTTAGTTTACACAAGCTTTTCTTGGATTTTGAGTAAAGTCCTAGAGCTTTAGGAAACGCTACAGCTCTAAAAGTTGAAGGGATCGAAAAGCTTACAACGAACTCAAGATCCACCTACTCTGTATACATGTATGATGATATTTTATTGCTAAACTCCGGTATATGTGTTTTCTTTTTGACATCCTCAGATAGCTTCAGTGTCTAACACAGACTAGCACCGAGGGTATATACAGTACAAGTATAAACATGTATACACTTGTTCCTAGCAAACAACACAAGATCGCTGCATTCCTTTGTTTACAGCTTTTTCTTTTTATACAGCTTGCTTATAATCGAGCTGTTTGCCTTTGCCTTTAGGTCCTTATTCCTGCTCTTGTTGTACTCGACGTACGCCATGTCGTCGCCGCCGGCCAGGTTTGACATGTTGCCGACGACGCGACGTGCTTTGGCGCCGCCAGCACCGCCGCTGCGCGACTTGCCCAGGCTCGACCCGCGGCCCACAAAGTTGTCGGCGTCGTCGCCGGCCTCGAGCCCCGCGACCTCGGCCTCGTTCTGGTGCAGCACCTCGACGAGCAGCTCGCGGCGCTCGCGCGCCGATGAGTACGCCAGGTTGGGCAGCTCCTCCATGCCGTGGAGGTGCGTGATGACTTTGAATGCGTAGCCCTGGTCGACGAGGAACGCCTGGCGCTTCGTCGAGTAGTACATTTCCTGCGTGTCCTTGGACACGAGGGAGTAGAAAAACGCATTGAATCCTTCGTCGTTACGGCGCTTGGCGCGGAGGATGCGGCCAAGGCGCTGGGCTTCTTGACGACGGGAGCCGTAGTGCGACGAAATCTGAATGAGACAGGTTGCCTCGGGCAGGTCGATACTGGTGTCGCCCACCTTGGACAGAAAGATCGTGTTGACCTCATCGTTATTTTGGAAATTCTTGAGAATAGACAGGCGTTCGGCCTGCGGCGTGCTTCCGTAAATGTAAGGCTTGCGGAGTTTGAGTGCATACGCCTGGAGCGCGTAGACGTTATCGGAAAAGACAATAATCTTGTCGCCACGCTTTTCGTGATACTCAATCAAAAACTGCGCGGCCTGGAACTTTGACGGGTTCATGATATAAAGCAGCATTCTCTTGCGCGCGTTGACGTTGAGGTACTCTTGGTAAAACTCGGCCGTCATTGGGCACCACACCTCGGCGCACTGAACCGTAGCAATATGGCCCTTTTGCGACAGATCCATCCAGTTGGCTTCGTACAACTTGGGTCCGATCAAGAAATTCAAGTCGTCAATTTTATCATCTTCACGAAGGAGCGTTGCAGTCAAGCCCAACTTGGAGTGAGCCGCAATTGTCGTCACCACGCGTCGGAACATGGCAGCAGGAACAACATGCACTTCGTCCAAAATGATGAAACCCCACTCGCGAGACGTCAAAAAGTCCATCATCTTTTGCGAATCGTGGGATCTGTTACGTGTATTGGCCACCATCGAATAGGTCGAAACAACTAAGCCAGCATCACCTTGGAACTTTTCCTTGTTTTCAGACGTGAAAACAGCCACATTCTCAGGTTGAATAGTGCACCACTGCAAAAACTGTTGTCTCCACTGGTACACTGAGACTGAGGATGTGCAGAGGACAATAACTGACTTTCCGATTGTACATGCTGCCGTGATGCCGACCAGCGTCTTTCCAGCACCACAAGGCAGCACAATGATGCCTGAACGGGCACGTCCATTACCAAACATCTTACTCAAGCTCTTTTCCTGGTACGGGCGAATCTGCGTTGAGGGCTTCAAGTCAATGTCTAGGTTGGGATTTCTGTCATCATGTTTGAAATCATATTCCTCCAGCATCGGGTAGTCGATTTCTTGGCATCTTTTCTTTACAATTTCAATCGAGTCCGACGCAACTTCAAACGAGTGCACAGTGCCCATCTCGTCGTCATCGTCCTGGCCAACTGCTGTTTGGAAAGCGTTCTCTACAAGATTTCCACCATCTTTCTTCGCCGCATCTGGGTTAGCTGGCTTTGTTCCAGGTAGCACAAAGTCTCCAGCCGTGGGTGCCTTTTCAGTCACTAGTCCATTTTGCGCAGTTTCAGTATCTGTAGACTCTATGCGTAGCGGTCCGATCACAGGGTCCTTCAGCAGCATCTGAAGAATATCTGCTTGTGAACTCTCGACGTAGTACCTATTGTGCTTTAAAACAAGTTTCACTTTACCGTAGGAAACTGTACAGTTGTGAATGAATGTAATAATGCTCTTGGGCACCGGAACTTTGGACATTCTGTTCAACACCGAGATGATATCGTCCGTCTGCAATCCCACAGATACAGCCGCATAAAGAGAATAGGTCGTCAGTCTGTATTCATGAATGTAGTTTGGTCGACTGACGGGCTCTGCGATTGTGACCAAGAAATCCTGGGCCTGTTCTGCAAGTGGTGAAAAGCTCTCTAGAATGATGCGGCCATCATCCGGGTTGATCCAAATGGGCCTCGATGCATGGTCAGGCTTAAGTCTAAGGTATGAAAAATCCGACTTTCCAAACATTCTCGCCACGCTGTCTGGGCGATAGTCGCTTGGAATTTCACTTCCATCGCCCTTGAATGCCTTTCCATCTGCGCCGTGTTCAGCGGATCCGTAATCTGCCTCGCTGTTGCCTGTAGCATGGACCATTTGCTGGCTTCCACCAATCTTTAATTTGATCTTTGGAATTGCAACTAGAAGCAGGGTTAGCAAAAAGCGGTGTGGCAAATAGTTCAACTTTACTCACTCTGAGGAGCACCATCATCTTCGTCTTCGGAATAGCTGGTATTGTCCGTATTGTCAGAGTAGCTGTCTTGCTCGGCCGGTTCTACATAATTTCTTCTCGCTATGTCATTGAGTTAGCCCTCGAAACCATTGCGGTGAAATCTACAACTTACTGGCTTGCCTCCGGTTCGACATGATGGAATTTGAGCTTTTGTTTTTTGGTGGGGTATTGAATAAATAGGGAATGGAATAATAAATAAAACGAAATGAAAGATCAATGGGTCTTTAATATATGCAAGAAAATTACAATCTGAGGAATAAGAAGAGGGTCCGCAAGTGAATCAAGGTCTATAGCCTTGGTTGAGGTGGGATGGAGAAAATTATTAGCAAGATGGGAGCTTTGTATCTGATAATGCCAGGGTAGGGGCATTTGGTATTGGAAATCAACCATTTTAGTAAGCTCCTGCTAGGCATCCACTGGACGAACAGAAGAGAATATTTCTCGCATAAATGCAAACATTCTGAAAACTAACGAGTGCCAAAGCATCGCACATCACTAGATTCAATAAAGAAATTTTAATCAATTAACTAAACACATACCGCTAAACGAAAATATAAAAACAAAACAATTTTTTTTAAAAGGCACTCTACTCGAGTCCGCAAAGCTTGCGGAGCTCAGACATGCCAGTACGGAGTTCAGAGTTCTCCGTTTGCAGAGCGCTGTTCAGAGCCAAAAGCTCTTGAACCTTCTCTTCCAGTTGACTCATACGTTCAAGCTTCCTAGCCCGCGAACGACGAGCAGCAGCAGTGTTACGAGCACGCTTGGCATCCACACTGTCACCATCGCATTCGTCTATAATAATAGGCGCAAGTGGCGCGGACCTGGGCTTACGGTTGTAAGCAGTGATTCCAAGAGCATCCTTCTTGTACTCGCTAGCAGTGACCTCCTCGCGCTTTCGCTTGTTGGACTTGGCCTCAGTGACGGGCAAAGAAGGAGTGGCTGGAGTAACAGGGGAAATAACCTCGGGCTTGATGGAGATCTCTTCCAAAACAGACTCCATGATGGGCAAGTGCAGTCCAGTCTCCTCAACAGAGGGTTCTGGGGCGACATCATTGAAGAGAGACTCCCAGGTATTAGGATCCTCAATCTCACCGTCAAACAAAGGAGAGCCGCCGAAAAGCAGGTCTTCAGACTTGGGAGCAAGTTCAAGTTCAGGGGAGATGACAGAAGACATTGGAGTCAAAAGAGCCTCCAAAGGAGAGGTAAAATCAGACTGGAGAGCCTGCACAGGCTTCTCAGGAAGGATCAAGGAGTCCTCCGCCTCGGGAGTGAGGAGCAGAGACAGATCATTCCAAGGCAATTGCTCGGCCTTGCCGGCATTGGCTGCAGCGGAAAATTCAAAAGTTTCAGCAATCATTTTTTCAATGTAATTATCGAGATTTCTAGGTGTGGGTGGTGGTTGTATAACAGGTTCGAAAAAGAGGGTTCCGGGTAATCGTATGGCAAAGGGGCTAACAGTAGCTCAATTAAAGTAACTTATTGTATGGTTGGTTCAGGTAGTTGCTGTTCAGGACAGAATTGTGGTTGCGACATTTTGGGCGACATTTTTAATTCTTTAATTCTTTAATTTTTTTTCTTTAACAGATAAAAAACGACTTTTTTTTAATGATATTCGTTTTCTTTTTTCTTTTCTTAAGACAGGGGCTTAAAAGGCGGACATCTTGGTGGCTCTCTTATAATATTCTTCTGTGTGTATGGTTTGTGTGATAGTTCTGTTAAAGGTGAGGAGAAAAAAAAAGGAAAAGAGAAAGTAAAGAGGGAATGAAGTTTGGGAATAAATAACTTTGAGCCAAATTTGTCCCAACAGGGAAGAGGGTGAAAGGAGCAAGAAAAAAGAGTCATACCTTCCCAAACTAGCAATTCACAGTCACTTTTTCTCTAGCCCTCTAGCTAGCGCTGTTCTTTGTTCAAAGCCCGTGTGTCAAATCAAATAGCTGTCATTCACGTGACTTACGAAATCGGGCCACTAGCCACAAGCCCTATTTGAATAGTATGATAGGGAGGGATATCTTGATAGTGAGGATATGCGTGCACGTCCAAGTTGCCGCTATATGGACAGACGCAGCTGAAACACAAGGAGGCCTTCTCTTTTGTTCCCAGGACTCCTATCTGGATTTGTGTGTGTTGTTACGTATATAAGTGGCTCGTGAGGAGCCTTGAGGAGATGTATGTGAGTGTTGTTGTGGCTTCAAACTAGCCGCCTGCACGTCTGAGTTCAGCTGTTTTTTACATAGAAGGGCTGGAATTAAAGTTGTGTGGCTCTGAAATTAATGCGCTCATCATCCAGTACATTGATACTGGACGTAGTCATACAGAGTGAGCGCCAAGAGCAGAGACATTTATCAAAATATTATGGAGATGTTTTTTTTTTTAACTTTTCCAGCAGCTAAATGGGGCTAAAGGGCTGTGCCTAGTGTTCAAATGCTGTTGATATTGATCGTCGATGGAGAGCAGGTGGTTTCACAAAAGAAGTACTGGGAATTGGGTTTGAAGTCAGATTTTCAGTTGCCCATGTGTGTTTATGTTTTTAACTCACAACTTGAAGCTAGCGCAACATTGAAACAGAGGAAAGTGGCTCGATCGTGCACTTGAAATGTTTTGCAGGAGCAAACTAGTTAAATCCCTTGCGCTAGTAATATTATACTAATAATCGGTGATCAATTCTGGTACCAGTTGACTGCTACAGTATGATATTTAATGAAATACATGTATCAATGCCTGTTGTTGGTTGATTAGTTATCATGATGGATGTAGCCAAATATGAATCGCGCGATTCAGACATTCGTTTGAGAATATTTCAGTATCTTCGAGCACTTGAGTTTCATGATGATGGAGATTGATTGACGGCATTTATAAGAGCATCGATCGATGATCAATGATCTGGAGTCAACTAGGAATGATCACTCTCCGGGTGGCTTCCCATCGGAACTTGCCGCATGACTATTTTCATATGCGGTGGAAAACACAGATCAGTGTGACTCCACACTAATCGACCATTCCAGTGATTCCAATGATTGATGGTGAAGGAATCATCGTAGCCTTCATGATGGTTGCTGGTGTCTTGTTTTCTTGAAACCAATGACTCTATTGATTGGTGTCCACAGATCCACTTAGTATTTCATGTATACTAGTTGAAGTGTGGAGAGTGAATAGTAATCCAATGAGAATCCATAGATATTCAAGTTTATACTTCATGGCTTTTTCTTATGGTCACTAACTACTACTCGCCACCACCACAGCTGCCAACATTTGAACATTTGATCGATCAGCTGTGATCAATATCGGCAACTCTTGCGTAAATCTGTGAAACTAAAAATTAAGGACAGCGCGCGGCTTGAGATCTCGGCTGGCGATTCTTCGATCAGAGTCGCCTTTGGTCCGCTAAACAAACTGTTATTATTGATCATTTGGACAAACAGTGACACTTCTGAGAACTTGAAGGCTTAAAGGCTCGCGGAGTTTGTCATTAATATTTTTTTCATGTGCTTAGCCATGATGCTTGCTATTGATGATTGACGATTGCTGAGAGTCTAGATCTCCTACTACTACGCCTAGTTACATATGTAACTTCAAGGTTTGCAGTCTCCAGGTCCCATTGTATTTGGGATTCAGAAGTTCAGAAGTTCGGAATGTTCGTCTTTTACACACATTGCACATTGTACTGTGTCTGTTATTGTCACTGCTGTTCTTATGAGAAGTAACAACGCGTGTGTGCTGTTATTTCCATCCACAACAACTCCATTGTCGCTGTGTTTTCTTCCCTCACAAATCGCTTGTTGCCTATCCATGTTTCTTTGTCTCTTGTGTGGCGCGCGTATAGCTCATGCATGATCAATAATAGCGACTACTAGTATACACCCACCATAGTACTAAATTCATGAAAAAAGCTTTTTTTTTCTTTCTTTCTTTCTTCCCAGTG